>PVJN01007278.1:0-70787 GCA_004026805.1 Lasiurus borealis | reverse complement strand
TTCAGCCACAAGTAACAGAAAACCCCAGTGTACTAGCCAAGGACAGTGTACTAGCCAAGGACAAAGTTTATTGCTCTCTGGTGTACACAAAGGCCCTGACAGATCATGGCCATCCTTGGTGTCAAGACCCAACACTGCTGGCTGTTTACTCCAATAGTATCTGGTTCAATGCTTGGCACATAATAGATTCACGATAATTACAGTTGAATGACTAAAAATAGCGTTCACTAACAGGAGAACATTATGAAACCTTGGATATATAGAACCGGACTGATTTCCCAAGGGGGAGGTGTATTCCCAGTGTCCCTAATAATGTCTGAAGTACCAGTTTCACAACATCAGTCATGGCCATTGTGGTTTTCTGGCTTCTCACTAAATCAGCAGCAATGGGTGCTTTATTCAATTGGCTTTTGTGTCCCCCTGCCCCTCATGGGTGCCAGGACCAACAACCAGCTACCCAGATAGCAAAAAATTATGCTTCCCAAATTTCCTTTCTTTCTTTATTTTTTTAAAATATATTTTATTGATTTTTTACAGAGAGGAAAGGAGAGGGATAGAGAGCCAGAAACATCGATGAGAGAGAGGCATCGATAAGCCGCCTCCTGCACGCCCCCTACTGGGGATGTGCCTGCAACCAAGGTACATGCCCTTGACCAGAATCGAACCCGGGACCTTTCAGTCCACAGGCTGATGCTCTATCCACTGAGCCAAACTGGTTTCGGCATGCTTCCGAAATTTCTTAATGTCGATTCCGCATGTAGAGCAATCAGGCTGCCCTACATGTGCCACTCATGTCAGAAGGCCCCCCTTTTTTCCTTTATGTTTTTAATCACCAGAGAGAGTGAACATGTTTTTATTTTCTTGTAGTATTTCCTCTTTTACAAATGCTTTTACTTCCTTTTTCTTGCTTTACTTATATATCTACCTAAACTTTTAAAAATGATAGATATTCTTTGTCATGGACTAGTCAGTATTTGCATATCTGTTCTTGTATATATGTGTGTATACAGTTTTATGCTTAATTCTCATGTCTAGCATTCAATAGGTACAGTGCAGTACTGAAGGTTGGTCCTTCCTTAGGCACACAATCTTCTGTGTTGGACACACCTGGGCTGAAATGCTGGCTCTGCTCTTTCAAGCTGAGGGATATGCCCTTTTCAAATCACTCAACCTTCCTCCTACACTTAGTATCCTCATCTGCAAAATGGTAATTATACTCAAACAGGTATATTTACTTCGAAACACTTCATTTGTTGGGCTCATCTTTTGTGATGTCATCTATTACACAGCAAAGTTCAAAACTCTTCCCTGAGCCAAAAGCTTGGTAAACACTGAATTATTATTTTTTTTGTGCTTTACACTTTTTGGGGGTTCAAATATTACTCAATATTTATTTATTTACTTATTTTTATATTTTTTTATTGAGTTTTTACAGAGAGGAAGGGAGAGCGATAGAGAGTTAGAAACATCGATGAGAGAGAAACATCAATCAGCTGCCTCCTACACACCTTCTACTGGCGATGTGCCCGCAACCAAGGTATGTGCCCTTGACCAGAATCGAACCTGGGACCTTTCAGTCCGCAGGCTGACGCTCTATCCACTGAGCCAAACCGGTTTTGACAAATATTCCTCAATATTTAATTGTCTTTCCATCTGAGCCTTTAGGTGTTCTGACATGTGTGGAACCAGAGATCTGTGTAGACCTTTATTCAGGAGAAGACTAAGCCCTGCCCTCCAGGGCCACACTCTTGTTAAGGGGCAAACACACAGATGACAATAACTAGGAACAGGCTGACCTGCTCTCCTCACACTGAAAGGAGTGGGTTAGCAGGGCAAGGTTCTGGGGCAGGCCCAGCTGGGTGGGTGCTGAGGGGGACCAGCCCATAAAAGTGCTAAGATAGCACTGGGCATACGGTAAGATGGGAAATGTTTCTAGAACACCTCAAGGGAGGGTTTGGCATGGCATGGGGCTGGAATGAATGCTTGAGTAAGCTGCTTAGTGTTGGATGACCGAGACCCCACCCTTAACTGAAGTTCTTGCTTGAGTGGAAATGGTTGAGTTTGGCTGCTTTCTGGTTAATTCTTGGTCTCAGTTTTGCTAAGTGTTGGATGCAAGGTGACATGCCAAGATGGTCGCCATAGTCTTTCCACTACCCCTCCCCCACCCCAGTGCTGAGTCCCTACTTCTATTGTAAGATCACATTTTCTATTTAAAGAGTAGCTGCTTGCCCTAGTCTTGTGGTCGGCAAACTGCGGCCTGCGAGCCACATGCAGCTCTTTGGCCCCTTGAGTGTGATTCTTCCACAAAAAACGTGGCCTGGATGAGTCTATTTTGAAGAAGTGGCATTAGAAGTTTAAGTTTGAACAATTTGGCTCTCAAAAGAAATTTTAATTGTTGTACTGTTGAAATTTGGCTCTGTTGACTAATGAGTTTGCCAACCACTGGGCTAGCCAGTTAGGCTCAGTGGATAGAGTGTCCGCCTTCGGACTGAAGGGTCCCAAGTTTGATTCCTGTCAAGGGCACATGCCTGGGTTGTGGGCTTGATCCCCAGTAGGGGGCATACAGTAGGCAGCTGATCAATGATTCTTTCTCATCATTGATATTTCTCTCTCTCTCCCTCTCCCTTTCTCTCTCAAATCAATATAAATAAATAAATAATAGCTGCTTGAAATGACAGGTTCACAAGTGGCCACAAATATCTAAAAACCCTAAAACTACCAACAGATGTAAGTTCCTTCACTGCTCCAGGCCAAGGTGACCCAGCCTCTTGGGATCTGCTCTGGGGATACATCCCTTGTTATTAAAGGCAGTCGCCGAGCTTCCTTCATCCCCAGAGACCCAGGTTCTGAACTAGGGGTCCAAGAAGACCTAAGCTCTCCAGAATGAAAAGTATTTACTGCAGGCTTGGTCAGCGCTTGTGTGGATGGCCAGTTCTGGACAGCTGACTAGTCCTGTGGGCTGTCTGTCCCCAGCTCAGGCTGCCCACCTTCCTGTCCTGTGTTAGCACCTACCTGCTTAATCAAGTTTCCCACATAATTCTTGCTCTTAAGAGTGGTTGGCCTTGGTTCTGACCAGCCATGGCCCAGGGTCCCTGTCTTGCCAGCAGGCCTCTCCTTGGCTGACCGAAGCGGGCACTGTGCCTTCCAGGGCAGCGTGGGCCAGGTCGGCCTCTGAAGGACCCTGTGCCCTCTCAGGTGTCCTCAGATCTGACTGAAAGGGAGCAGATGTGCTGTAGGTCTGGGCACCTGCCTGTGAGTCACATGGTGCCTTCTGCAGAAACCAAACTGAAAGGTCGGGGCCAGATGGCAGCCCAGGGCCAAAGTCCTGGCGGGGGGGGCGGGGAGGGTTGCAGATGGGGAGCTGGAGCCCTGGTGTAAGACTGCAGCTCTTCAGACTGAATTGTGATTGGCCAGGAGAGAGCAGGACGCGGGAGGGAGAGGTCACCAGCTAAGGGCAGTCGCAACCCTCCTGGCGCTGGCTGGTGTCACTTGGAGTCGCCACTCCATTCCACCTCCGACTATGTGAGTGACTTGCCCACAGCCACCGCCAACCACTCTGGGCTCGAGCTTCCTGCTGTGCGGGGAGGATAGTGCTATCCGGGCGGCCCAATCCCAGCCTGTGTCCCGGACGATAAAACTGGTGGCAGTGGTGTGAAGGAGCTGGAATTGGCATCCATTTGAATGTCAACATTGTAGGCTTTATTGCAGTTAAACTAATTTTAGAAATTTAGATAATGAATTAAAACGATGAGGGGAAACACTTTCCAAGTAAGTGATAAGGAATTTCTAGAACAAGAGAAGTGAAATATGTATATCTTAAAAGTAAAGAGTTAAAAGATTTTCAAAAATTAGTTATTCAGAGAAAAACTAGCACACATATTCAGACAGTAGGAGAAACGTAACAATCCCAGAGGGACTCGGACCAACCTGCAGGGAAGGATCTGGCCACCTGCTTGTGTCAGGGCCAACAGTCTCCTTTAGATCAGCGGTTCTCAACCTGTGGATCGCGACCTCTTCACAGGCGTCACCTAAGACCATCGGAAAATGCAGACATTTACATCACGATGCATAACAGTAGCAACATTTCATGGTTGGGGGTCACCACCACATGAGGAACTGTATGCAAGGGTCGCAGCCTTAGGAAGGTTGAGAACCACTGCTTTAGAGAGCTGCACCTGGCTAGGGCAGTGGTCGGCAAACTCATTAGTCAACAGAGTGGCAAATCGTGGCTCGAGAGCCGCATGTGGCTCACGAGCTGCAGTTTGCCGACCACTGGGCTAGGGGATGGGGATTCAAGTTCAGGAAAGACTCCTAGCCCAGTCGTCGGTAAACCACGACTCACGAGCCGCGGTTTGCCGCTCTGTTGACTAAAAAGTTTGCCGACCACTGCCCTAGCCCACCCCTTCAGCACCCACACTTGCTGGTGACAAGGCCAGGCCACTGAGAGTGACCTGTCCTTTCCGCCTGGCCTGTAAGCAGGGAGAACCACCTGTGGATACAATGGGTCATTTGTTTAAAAACTTTATTGGTACCTTTAAAAAGCAGGAATGTAACACATGCTCATTGTACAATAGCAACATGATTCAGATGCATATATAGCAAAAAATATATGTATAGCATAAAAGGCCTCCCTCAGCACCTCAATCCCAACCACCCCGGGGAAATTATGGAGTAACTTTCGGGAGGAGTTGCCAGGTACACCTGATTCTGTGCACACATGCTTGCATAGCTTGTCTATATAAGCTGTGGAAGAAGCATGTTATGATCCTGGGAAGGAGCAGCAGGCCAGAAAGCTCTCCCTCCTTGCAAATAAACACGTTTGTATTTTTTTAAAAGCATGTAAGTGGCAGTTCTCTCTGGTTATGGATGATTTCAATGTTCTTTTTTTGCAAAGCATTCATCATAGAAGAGTCAGATAATCTGTAAGTGACAAAAGGAGTTTTAAGCATCTCACCATTATTAATATCCTGAATTAGTGTGGCACATTTGTTATGGTTGCTGCACCAATATGTATACATTATTATTATTTTTTTAAATATATATTTTATTTATTTTTTACAGAGAGGAAGGGAGAGGGACAGAGAGCTAGAAACATCGATGAGAGAGAAACATCAATCAGCTGCCTCCTGCACCCCCCCCACTGGGGATGTGCCCACAACCAAGGCACTTGCCCCTGACCGGAATCAAACCCGGGACCCTTCAGTCTGCAGGCCGACGCTCTATCCATTGAGCCAAACCCTAACCCTATTACTAGGTAAAGCCCACATTTTACATTAAGATTCATGCTTTGTTTTCTGCAAGTTTTGAACAGGGCCTAATGTCATGCATCCACCATTACAGTATCATACAGAATAGTTTCCCTGACCCAAAAAATTCCTTATTCATCCTTCCCTCCCTCCCCCTGAGCCCCTCAGCAACCACTGACCTTGTTATTGTTTCTATAGTTGTGCTTTTTTCTAGAATATCATGTAGTTGGAATTATATAGTATGTAACCTTTACGGCTGACTCCTTTCATTTAGCACTATGTATTTAAGATTCTCTCATGTCTTTTCAGGGCTGGCATAGCTCATTTCTTCTTATCACTGATAATATTCCATAGTGTGGATGTGCCACAGTTTGCTTATTCATTTACCTATTGAAGGACATCTTGGTTGCTTTCAATTTTGAGCAATTATGACTAAAACTGCTATAAACAATTGGGCAGGATTGTATGAACATACGTTTTCAACTCCAGTTAGTTGAGATTTAATTTCAAGGAATGATATTTATTGATCCAGCTCAGCTGAAATGTCATTTTAACATATGTTTCACATCCCAGATGTCTGAATATCCTTTCTGCTTAAAATTCATGCAAGTTGTTTATTGGATCAAGCTGGGTAAGAAATGGGTGAGTTAGAGGAGACAAAGTGTGGGTTTACTAGTAGATGAACATATCCTGGGGAGATACTTCCTGTTTCTGAAACTTGCTTTTAACATCCTGACGTTTGAGACAGGCATTAGTCTTAAATTTGAATATAAACACATTCTCATTCTCAAAAGTCGTGGAGAGAAAGTAAAGAAAACCCAAACTATACTGAACTTGGGGCTGGTCCCAGTGCAGTGGCAGTGGTGAATCTAAAAATAAATTAAATCCAAAGCTCAGCTCAATTTACATTGAACCTTGGGGAAAATTTAATAGAGAGTCAGTAGGAACAAGTAGAAATAGGAGTCACATATTTCGGGGGTCAGGGAAGGCTGAATCACTGAGACATGGAGGGTGAGTAATTTCTGGAATGAAGATATGGGTTACTTGGTGTTATTCCCCAGAACTGAAGTTAATCAGCCTGATGTGCAAATTTGGAGATTATTGCATTTATTTGAATGGTATCAGCTTAGTAACACATTTATGCATTTCTATTCATGTTAACAATATGAACGAGAGAGAGGGGGGGGTTAAGGAAGAGAGAGAGGAGGGAAAGAGAGAGAGAGGAAAATTTGGATCTGTTAAATGTTAGATGGGTAAGGTTGAACATTAGCCAGCTTTCAGAACATTGACATCTAAATATTATGCACAGGTAGTATCGTCTTTCACAAAGCCATAATCTCACCATACGTAATATAAAATTTAATTTCTATTTAGTAAAATGTGAAGTATTTCTAGTTTTATGCCCAGTTGTATTATAGGAATCCAAACAGTATAGAAATAGAGGTTTGCACTAGCAAATGTTCAGTGTGCTTCTTTCCAGACTTCTGTCTTTGAAGTCATATACAATGTAGGTATACATGGGCTCAACTATGCAACTTTCCTTTTTGTTTGTTAGTTAATTTTGTTCACTAGATTCTACTTGTAAGTGAAATCATATGGTATTTATCTTTCTCTGACTGGCTTCTTTCACTTAACATAATACTCTGCAGGTCCCTCCATGCTGTTGCAAATGGTAAGAGTTCCTTTTTTTTTGTCCTGTAGTATTTCATTGTGTAACTGTTCCACAGCTTCTTTATCCACTCATCTGCTGATGGGCACTTGGGCCGCTTCCAAATCTTGGCTGTTGTAAACAATGCTGCAATGAACATAGGGGTACTCATATTCTCTTGAATTCATGTTTCGGGTTTCTTTGGATATATTCCCGGAAGTGGAATCACTGGGTCATAAAGCAGCTCCGTTTTTATTTTTTATTTTTTAATCTTCACCAGAGGATATTTTTTTCACTGATTTTTAGGGAGAGTGGGAGAGAGAGGGAAAGACAAAGAGAAACATCAAGGTGAGAGAAACACATGGATTGGTTGCACAGCCCTGACCAGGGCCTAGGCTGGGGAGGAGCCTGCAACGAAGGTGAATTTTAACCTTTTTAACTTAAAAATAATTTTATATAAACAGAAAAGTTTCAAAATAGTGCAAAGAAGTCCTATATACTGTTCACTTGGATTCCTCAGATGTTAATGTTCTCTCTCTCTACTTTTGCCCCACCCCATATACATTTTACATATACATTTAATTTATTGAATCACTTAAAAGTAAAGTTGCAGGCATGATTTTCCTTTTTCTACAAATACTTCATTGTACATTTCCTAAATGTAAGGATATTTTCTTATGTAATCATGTACTACAAAACTACTAACTTATGTAGATTCGACTTAAATCTCTTCAATAGTGCCCTTAGAGCAGGAGAAGAAAACATCTATGATCCATGATTCTGGGTTACCGCTGGCTGTCAGGTCGCTTCAGTTCCCTTTAATCTGAAAGAGCTCCACCGTCTTTCACTGTATTTATGATCCTGGTGTGTTTGAAGAACAGTTATTTTGTCGAAGGCCCTTCATTTGAGCTTGCCTGCTTCCTTAATGATTAGATTCAAGCTATGCATTTCCAGCAGGAATTTCATGGAAGTGATGCTGTGTTTTTCTCAATATCAGGGGCAAGAAGGTGGTTATTTGTCCTGTTCCTGGTGGTAACTTTGATCCTTTGGTTAAGGTGGTGGTTGTGTTCATTTCCTGTTTCTGCTGTGTCCAACGACCACAAGTTTAATGACTAAGCAACACAAAGTTACTGTCTTACCATTCTGGAGGTCTGAAGTCTCACTTGGCTAAAGCCAAGGTGTTAGCAAGTTTGGTTCCTTCTGGAGGTTCTAGAAGAGAATCTTTTTTTCTTGTCTTTCCCAGAGGCTGCTGCCATTCATTGGCTTCTGGCCCCTCCCTCTGTTTTCAAGCCAGCAACGTAACATCTTCAAGTCTTAGAGTGTGTGTGTCTCTCTCTCTCACCTCGGCACCTATCCATCACATTTCCTACTCTTATTCTCATGTCTCCTTTAAAAAAAAAATTATTGGTTTCAGAGAGGAAGGAAGAGAAGGAAATATCAATGATGAGAACCATTGATTGGCTGCCTCCTGCACACCCACTATTGGGGAATCAAGCCTGCAACCCCGGGGCGTGTGCCCTTCACTGAGACAAACCAGCTAGGGCTGTCTCCTTCTTATAAGGAACCCTGTGATCACACTTATTTTACCTGGATAAACCAGTATAATCTCCCCATCTCAAGATCTTTAGTTTAATCCCATATGTAGAATTGTTTTTAAAAATATATATATTTTATTGATTTTTTACAGAGAGAAAGGGAGAAGGATAAGAGTTAGAAACATCGATGAGAGAGAAACATCGATCAGCTGCCTCCTGTACACTCCCAACTGAGTATGTGCCTGCAACCAAGGTACATGCCCTTGACTGGAATCTAACCTGAGACCCTTGAGTCCGCAGGCTGACGCTCTATTCACTGAGCCAAACCGGTTAGGGCTGTAAAATTGTTTTTTGTCAAGCAGGTCAACAAATTCACAGGTTCTGGGAAATAGGTGGAGGGCATGTTTGTAGGGCCATTTTTCACTTTAGACTATAGTGTGAGTTGTTAGAACACACTTAGCACTTTCAGTGACTTCTATAGGTGTTTTCACTGTAAAATTAATGCTTTCCTGGCTGTAATGAGTAAGTAGTTTACTGGGAGATACATACCACTTTCCTCAAACCTTCATCTATTAATTTTAACATCTAGTGATGATTCCTACCTGAATCAATTATTACTAGGATGGTTGCTATATGGTGACTAAAAGTTTTTAACAACTTTCTTGGAGAATAACTGAAATATAATAAACTGCCCATATTTAAAGTATACAGTTTAATAGGTTTTGACATGTGAATATCATCACAATTAAGGTAGCAAGCATATCCATTGCCCTAAAAGTTTCTTCTTGCCCCTTTGAAATCCCTCTTACCTCATCAGCCTCTCTCCCTAGGCAACCAGTGATGTGCTTTCTGTCACTATAGATTAGCTGCATTTTCTAGAATTTATATAACTGAAGCACAGAAAGTACTTACTTTTTTTTGGCCTGGCTTCTTTCATTTATCCTAATTATTGTGAGATTTACCCATCTTGTGAGTATTAATAGCTTTTTAATTACTAAATAATATTGCACTTTATGGAGATATCATAGTTTGTTCATCTATTGACCTGTTAATGGACATTTTTTGGCTATGGCAGATAAAGGTACTGTGAACATTCAGGTACAAGTCTTTGTATAGTGACTTTCTAATTCTGTCTTCAGAAGTTGGCATTCTAATTAAGGAAGAGCCCCTCCCCTTTCCTTAGTAGGATTCATATTTTATTTAATGGATTATAATGTGTTACCATCATTTTTTATCTTTTTTTAAAAATATATTTTTTATTGATTTCAGATAGGAAGGGGAGAGAGAAACATTGATCAGCTGACTCCTGCATGCTCCACACTGGAGATGGAGCCCACAATCCATCGATCAGGCATGTGCCCTGATCGAGGATAGAGCTGTGACATTCTAGTTCATAGGTTGATGCTCAACCACCGAGCCAAGCTGGCTGGGCTTTCTTTTATATCTTTTAAGTTTGGAGTCATACTTAGAAGAATCTTTTACCTCAATTAAAAAAATATATATATTTTATATACATTCTATATCTCTTCTTACATGTTTGTGAGTTCCATGTTTAGACATTTAATTACTCAAAGATATTTTAGAGTATAATGTTAGAAAGGGCTCGACATTTAGTTTTTGGCAAACTGGAATGATTGTCATAATAAAATTTATTGAATAAGTCATTCTTTGATTCCTAGTTTCAAATGCTCCCTTTATTATATATTAAATTTCCATATATTATAAGGCCTTTTATATTTTATTTACTTATCAGTTATCAATGTCAGGAATACACTTTATAAATTTTTGGTTACTTTATACTGTTTTTTTATATGGTATGGTAAGTCCTCACTCATTATTTATCTTTTAACATTTTATGGGCTATTTTCATTTGTCTACTTTTTTAGGTGGGCTTTAGAATGAACTTAGATAAAAACAACAACCCTTATTTGTGATTTTTTTGTTTTGTTTTTAAAATACACACACACACACATATATATATACATACATATACACAGTATTTTCCGGCGTATAAGACGACTCCCAACTTTTCCAACTAAAATATAGAGTTTGGGATATACCCACCCTATAAGATGACAACCGGTGTATAAGACGACCCCTAACTTTTGAGAAGATTTTCCTGAATTAAAAAGTCACCTTATACACCAGAAAATACGGTATATATATATATATATATATATATATAATGTATATATATATATATTTATATATATATATATGTATATATATGTATGTATATATGTATATATATGTATATATATATGTTTATTGTTGATAGTTTTACAGATATTTCCATTCACTCTCCCCTCTCCCCCCCTTTACCCTCCTCCAGGTTTAAGTGATTATTGTTGACATACTAGTAAAAGAAAGCTATTGCTTTTTAAAAATACTTAATTTAGTTCTAGATTTTTAGTTGATACCCCTGATTTCCTAAGTAGATGTTTATATCTGCTAGAAATAATGACAATTTCTGGTATTTTTGCTCTTGGAGTGACTAAGTGAAAAGGCGTTACCCTGGAAGTGCAGGGCATTTACAGGCTTGCTGTGGACGCTTTGGCGGGGCCTGGGGTTCTGGTCTTTGGTTCTGGTGTTCGTGTCCTCGCTGGGAGCCTGCTGCGGGTGGACTCTGTACCAGCTGCGGCTTTGGCACAGACGTCAGTCAGCATCAGCTGCTCTGTTCGCCCTCGGAGTGGGTAGGGCGCTGGCTGGGTTCCCTCCTGATCCTGGCACGACTGCTTCAGTTCAGTCCCTGCTGGTGTGAGCTTAGGATTTATAGAGCTCCGTTTGGAAAGTTTGTGCAAGTTCTTCTCTTGTGTTTTGTGTGGCTTCCGACTTGTGTGTAGCCCCATTTACTTTCCTATCACAGAAATGTCTACACGTCTCCAGCTTCCTGATTGGGCCCTTCCCAGTTTTCTGTTGCTGCTATGGATTGCTTGTTACTTCTGTGTGGCCTGGGGACGGAGGAGGGAGAAAAAGAGTCTTTAGTTTGCCATCGTTAAGGAGAAAGACTTCAGATTTTATATATGTAAATATAAAATATATATAAAATAGAATATTAGAAAACACAGAAATGTGCTAAGAAGAGAACCGTTTCCCAACATCCTGATGCACATCTATCAAGTCATTGGTTTTCCTGTCGGCGTTTTTTGCATTGCACAGTTACTTTCTTAGGTTTTACTCCCACTTAACATATTTTCAGTTGAGTTGAGATGCCTTAGTTGACCTGCTGGCTTGACAGGAGAGACATTTATTTATATATTTTTTTAATGTATTTTTATTGATTTCTGAGAAAAAGAGAGAGAGAGAGATAGGAACATCAATGATGAGAGAGAATCATTGATCCTGTACACCCCACACTGGGGATCGAGCCTGCAACCTGGGCATGTGCCCTAACTGGGGATCACACTGTGATGATAGGAGGGCCATTTAAACATATCAGTGTTGGATTCTGGCTAGACAGAGCTGGGGTGTCCGAGTGAGGCTGTAGGAAGTGAGCAGGCAGCTGTGGGCTTGTAGAACAAGGCTGGCCCTAGGGCTGGGCTTCATTCTTGCCTTCTCAATCCACAACCACTGCAGTGAGTTTGACTTTCGGTTTAAGTAAACATGGCTGAAAGCAGTGCTGGCAGTTTCCATATCCCTTGCTGAGGGATACATTTCCAGCTGCTTCCTCAGATGACAACATGCTTATTTTTGAATAGCTAACAGGCTCCATTTATTTCACTGCCTCCAGTGGCGAAATTTACATGGTCCAAACACATAGGTTTGTTTGTTTTTGCTTATGTGGCCTGGCCTGAAAAATTGTCTTAATTCCTTTAGTTTGGGAAGCATTTGACCACCTCAAAGCACATGATATCATTTGATCTTCCCAGTAATCTCTATTTTACAGTCTAGTAAATTAACTCTAAGAGAGATGGAGCTAGTAGCTCAAAGTCATGTAGCTTGAGAATGGCAGAATTGGGACTCAAACCCAAGTCCGGGGTTAAAGCCTTCTTGAATGGCAGGGAAATGGACCAACAAAAAGTTAGACATGGTCCTTGTCCTGCAATAAGAGAAGCTGTGCAATGGAATGATTTAAGAATACAGATTTTCGTCTGTCTCAGAATACAGATTTTGATCCTCAGTTTCCTGCCCTATAAAACAAAGGTAATAATGATGCCTATTTCAATAGGATTGTTATAAGAATGAAACAAGGACCCTGGTTGACCAGCACACCAAAGGGTCAAGGGTTTGATTCCTGGTCAAGGGCATGTACCTGGGTTACAGGTTTTATTTTTTAAATCTTTATTGAGATTATTACAGATGTCCCTCTCCCCCCCCCCCCATATACACTCCCATTGCCTCCCTCCACCTGGTTCCTGCCTCAGGCCTTCACCACCCTATTGTCTGTGTTCATAGGTAATACATTATCTGCATGTAAGATCTTTCTTTAATCCCATTTCCTTCCACTCCCTTCTTTCTGAGAATCATCAGTCTATTCATTTCCATGCCTCTGATTCTATATTTTTAATAAAGTTTTATTTTGATCTTCCATTTTCTTTCTTTCTTTCTTTCTTTTCAGTTAATCCTCACCGGAGTATATTTCCCCACTAATTTTTTAGAGAGTGGAAGGGAGAGGGAGAGACAGAGAGAGACATTGATATGAGAGAGACACATTGATTGGTTGCTTCCTACATGTGACCGGACTAGGGCTGGGGAACCTGCAACCGAGGTTCGTACCCTTGATTAGAATTGAACCTGGGACCCTTCACTCCGCTGGCTGACACTCTATCCACTGAGCCAAAAGAGCTAGGGCCTCTGATTCTACTTTATTCACTGGTTTATTCTGTTCATTTGATTTCTTATTCATTTATTTTGATTTTTTGATTCAATTGTTGATGGGTCTGTATTTGTTGCCATTTTGTTGTTCATATTTTTTGTCTTTTTTTTCTTCCTCTTCTTAAAGATTACCCTTCACCATTTCATATAATACTGGTTTGGTAGTGATGAACTCCTTTAGCTTTTTCTTATCTGTGAAGCTCTTTTTCTGACCTTCAATTCTAAATGATAGCTTTGCTGGGTAGAGTAATCTTGGTTGTAGGTCCTTGCTGTTCATCACTTTGAATATTTCCTGCCACTGCCTTCTGGTCTGCATAGTTTCTGTTGAGAAATCAGCTGACAGTCATACGGGCATTCCCTTGTAGGTAGCTAACTGTTTTCCTCTTGCTGCTTTTATTTCTCTCTTTGTCTTTAGCCCTTGGCATTTTAGTTATGATGTGTCTTGGTGTGGTCCCCTTTGGGTTCCTTTTGTTTGGGACTCTGTGTATTTCCTGCTACCCCACCTCCTACCAGTCTCAGTGTGCTTTCTTCTTTACTTCTCTAGTTGTGGGACTTCCATTCAGCCAACTTTCTGGCAGTTGTGGATGATACATGTTCTGTATTTTAGTTGTAATTTTGATGTGGTTGTGGGAGGCGGTGTGTACAAGTATTTGCCTACACCGCCATCTTTGCAAAACTCTGGGTTACACATTTGATCCCCGGCCCTGGTTAGGGCACATGTGGGAGTCAAGCAATCCATGTGTCTCACATTTGTTTTTCTCTCTCTCCCCCATTCTCTCTCCTCCCGACCCTCTCTCCCATTCACTCTCTGGAAAAATACCCTAATATCCTCTGGGAGAAGATAAATACATTAAAAAACAAACAAACAAACAATTGAAGAACAAGGTATTTCATGTAAAATACTTGATATGCTGTTTGGAATACAGGAAGTATTCAGTGTATATTAGACCTAATTGCTAGTATCAGTTAATAACAATTGGCTCATATTCAAGGATTAGAGGAGTTTGAGCTGTTTGGTTTTGTCTTTGGGTAAAAGAGGTAGGAAAGTGAGTAAGAAAGATTAAGGTTAAGAGCATAGTGAGGTCCTCAATCTTCATCCCAAGTCTATTGTTGCCATTCAGCGTTTAATGAGAGATTTGGATACTATTGTTGGTTGAGGTTTAAGCTCTTTCTTTGTGGGTGGAGGCGGTGATAAGGGAACTTCTCTTCCTGGAGACTTATTTTCTTCAGCTGTTAAACCTGGAAACCATTCCTGTCTGACTGAGTTTTTGGAACACGCTGTGGTCTTTTAATGCAACATGTGATACACTTACGCATCATATGCCCAGGTGTCAAACAAATGCAGCCTTTGTATGAAATGCAAAGTCAGCAGCCTCCTCTCCACTGGGGCTCTGTGCTTCCAAAAGGCATTCATGCCAATTTGCGTTTTTTAACTCAGAATGAGGGGCTTTAAAATGAAATGCAAACCATGGGGTCTTCTCCGGCCTCTTCTCCCTTTGCCCTTTGCCCTTTGCCAACAGTCATTCTCTCCTGGCTCCCTTCTGCCGTGTTCCGTGATTGCCTGTGCGTGTACCCTGCTTTCTTCTTGTAGCCAGCTCCTCCTCTGGGCAGGAACCGTGATTGCTCTTTTGTCTTTTGTAATTTCTGTGGCAGCATTTCTCAAATGGTATTACAGTCACTTGGGGGGACTGTAAAAAAGTGGCCATTTCCCCTCCCCAGGTTCAGGATCAGCAGGTCTGGACTGGAACCTAGAGGGTCTGTATGTTTCCCAAGCTGACTCTGGTCCTGGGAACCCACATCTGGAGCAGTTGTGTGTAACAGACGCAGTGATGGCATGGTCCTGAGAGGCAGCACAGAACCAGAGGTGGGATGCTCTGAGGCAGCACTTGCAGTTCTTTTTTTTCCCCCAAAAAAATATATAATTTATTGATTTTTTTACAGAGAGGAAGGGAGAAGGATTGAGAGTTAGAAACATCGATGAGAGAGAAATATCAACCAGCTGCCTCCTGAATGCCCCCTAATGGGGATGTGCCCGCAACCAAGGTACATGCCCTTGCCTGGAATTGAACCTGGGACCTTTCAGTCTGCAGGCTGACGCTCTATCCACTGAGCCAAACCAGTTTCAGCAGCACTTGCAGTTCTGATGGAGGCTTTGGGGGTGCGGGTGCTCTTTGCTTCCCCTTTGCTCCTGCACCTTCTGCCTGGACGCCGTGTGGGAAAGGAGCCTGCAAACAGGTTTTCAGAGGCCTCCGCAGCAGGGGGCTCAGGGTGGAAGGCTGGGCAAAAGGAGGGGTTCATGGGATTTGACAGCGTGAGTGAAACCAGCTTTGGGCATTAGAGCTGGCCGGCAGCCCACTTAGACTTCCTCCTTTTCTGAGCCCACACCCCCATCTGCTTTGGACTGCCTGCTGGCGTGCTCATGATAAGTCTGTTTTTATTATTCTTTGGCTCATACATCTGCTGGATGTGGTACAGATGTGCTCACTGCTGGATCTACTGAATTTTTTTCTTAAAAAAAAAAACAAAACCCAAGTGGCTTTGTGATTAAAGTACAGATCCCTTGATTAAAACTTAAATATTATTTACCTCTTTATAACTTGAGCATTATTAAACCTTATGTTCTGGGTCTTGGGAGGTTTGCTGGGTGCTTGGATCTGCTCACCCCTTCGTGTTCATCTCCTGCTTCACCCAGGACTCCAAGACTAGGTCCGTTTCCAAGGCTGAGCCTCTCCATCCTATCAACTTGTTTTTTTCTTTTTAATTTTATGAGGTTTAAATTATTTGAGATGAAACACTCAGATCAATGAGTTTTAAAAACTGCATATACCTGTGCAATCCACACCTCTATAGAAAGATCTTGATAGGAATGTGGGTCACATGCATGTATCCATTTCCAATGCCAGGAATTTCCCAAATGGCCCTTCTCAGTCCACCCTTCCTGACTCAGCCAATCAGTGTTCTTATTTGTTTTTCCATAGAAATAAATCCTACAACTGTTTGCCTGTCCTACAGTCCTATCTAATAAAGAGAGAATATGCTAATTGACCCTCATCCAGTCACAAAGATAGCAGTGCCCAATGCCAATAAAAAGGGAATATACTCAATGACTGCCATGCCCTCAAATATGGTGGCACCCAGTCCCCTCAGCCCTGCTGGGGCGGCAGGCATGTGGCCAGGCCGGGTCTGCCTCCAGAGTCCCTCAGTCCCCTCAGCACCCCCAGCTGCACAGGGCTGGCCCAAAGTGCAGGTAACCAGGGCCGGCTGAGGCTTGCGCTGCTGGCAGTGGCAGCAGCAGAGGTGTGATGGGGCATCGCCTTCCCCTGATCACCAGGTCACCTCCTGCCCCTAAGGGCTCCTGTACTGTGAGAAGGGGCAGGCCAGGCTGAGGGACCCCCTCCCCGCTCCAGTGCATGAATTTTCATGCACCAGGCCTTTAGTTTCATATACATGGGATCATACAGTAAATACTTTTTGTGTCTAGTATCTTTCACTAGCATAATGTTTTGTGATTCATTCATGTTATTTCACATCACTAGTTCTTTCCTTTTTATTGCTGAGTAGTATTCCATTGTATAAACAAACCACAAATTGTTTATCATTTGTAAATTGTTAGGCATTTGGGTTGTTTGCGTTTGGGGCTATTGTGAATAAGACTCCTCAGAACATTCTTGTAAAAGACTTTTTTGTGGATGTTTGTTTTCATCTCAATGGGTAAATGCTTATTGTTGGGTCTGCGCTGAAAGAAACCAGGCCAAGAGACGTTGTGAGAGCTTAAGCCCAGTGTG
Source organism: Lasiurus borealis (assembly GCA_004026805.1). NCBI lineage: Eukaryota > Metazoa > Chordata > Mammalia > Chiroptera > Vespertilionidae > Lasiurus > Lasiurus borealis. The sequence continues at coordinate 53,758 of PVJN01007278.1, read as the reverse complement.
TGGGTGTCCGCCGAAGGGGATGCTTAAGTTCTCTTATATAGGGATAGGATGTGGGTGCAGAGTTGGTCAAGGAGACGGGAGGGCATGAGTCACTCAAGCGAGTCAAGGGAGGCGAGAGCACAGGTCAGTCAGGCGAAGAGGAGTTCATCTTATCTTGCTTCCATAGGGGCTGCCTTCAGGCACCGCCATCTGCCCTGAGCTATGGGAAAAGGTTATAACCATATATATTACATGCCCAAGCAGGAGCGATTAGGGGTAGTTCATCTTAATACTTATAGGCAGAACTTTGGGGCATAGAGTATGGGTACATTCAACTTTTTGAGAAATCACCATCTTCCAAAAAGATCAGACCCTTTTTACAACTCCATCAGCAATGCATGAGAGTTAGGATAATTCAATCTCCTTGCCAAAGTTCAATACAGTATTTAATTTTATCTCTTCTAGTAGGCATGAGGTAGATATCATTGTGGCTTTACTTGAGTTTCCCTGTGATAATGGAGAACTTTTCATGAACTTTTTGGCCAAAGGAATATCTCATAGGAAGTGTCTGTGAAGTTCAAATATTACGTCCCATTTTTATTGGGTTGCTAATATTTTTATTATTATTTTGTTGGATTGTTTAAATATTCTGGATACAGGTCTTTTGACCGATATATGTATTGTGAATATTTACTACCACTCGGTGCCTTGCCATTTAATTTTCTTAACAATTTCTCTGATGAGCAGAGGTTTTTAATTTTTATGAAATCCAATTTTTCATTTTTTTTCTGTTGGAGTTCATAATTTTTGTGTCCTCTTTAAGAAATAGTTCCAATTCTCAAAGGTATGTTCCCATTGGTTCTTCTGAAAACTTTATAATTTAGTTTTATGTATATTTTATAGTTTAATCTATGAGTAAATTAATTCTATGTCAAGTTTGAGGAATGAGTAGATGCTCTCTGCTCCCAGAGGTTTACACAGTTGTCCCAAGGCCATTTGTTGAGAAGACTGTCATTTCCTCACTGAATAGCTTTGGCACCTTTGTTGAAAGTCAATTGATAAGTGGGTTTCTTGATTCCATTCCTTTCCATTGATCTACTGGTCTACGCGCAGATCACCATTAGGCTGTTTTGATTACTGTAACTTCATAGAACGTTTTGAAGTCAGATGGTGTGAATTAGAGCCAAATGAGATGATTAGTCATCCAACACTCGAGGCATTCAGAAGGAGAGGAGACCTAGGGCAAATTAGTTGAGGATGACTTAAGAGAGGAAATGGGATTTGAACTGACTTGGAGGCAGAGGTTGGGTTTAAGTGAAGAGGAGGAGATGCCATTGCCACTGTGGGGAAAAGCATGTGCAAAAGTCCTGGGGTGGAAATGGACACTGCCCATTTGGAAGACAGGGAAGAGACTAGCATGGGGAAGGCTGGGGAAAAGAAGTGAAATATAATGCAAAGAGGGCTCTGATTATGAGGCCCAGGATACTGGGGTTATGGGTTTGGCACACTCACCTCTGACGGCAGATCTGTGATGCTATCTTGGTGCTCATGATGTAGTTTTTCCTACTTGGCGCATGCTCTCTGAGTAACGTAGGAAGGAGTTTCCAGGCCAGATGCTGCACAGCTTTGAAATTGGCCTCGGGCACTCTTTGTTTTCTCCTGGAGATTGCCTTTCTTGGTTGCCTCTGCAGCCCAGTCAGTCCTCCACAGCAGCAATTCTGTGGGTTTTTTTTTTCAGGCTGATGGCCAGAGGCCTGGTCATTCTGGTTTGTTTGTAGGAAACCCTGGCCTAGCTCCACCCTCCCTGTCCAGATCACAGAGTCTACAAACCCTTCATTTAAAACAAGGAAACCATCTTTTCCAAATGAGTAGCATGAAACAGAGAACCCTCTGTCTACAAACTAACATTAATATTGAGCATTTGTACCTGTTCTTTCACTCAGGAGTCTTGGTTTTCATTGTTCTTATCTAATGCATCTGGCTGGGAACACAATAGGTGGCTTCATCCTACAGAATTTTACTGTATTTAAGCTGTATGTGTGTGTGTGTGTGTGTGTGTGTGTGTGTGTGTGTGTGTGTGTGTGTGTGTAGGAGTGGTCCTTTTTACTGTATTTAAGCTAGATGTGTGTGTGTGTGTGTGTGTGTGTGTGTGTGTGTGTGTGAGTGGTCCAAGATGTTGAAGAAGCCACAGGCACTTGGAGTGGAGCTGGGCAGCAAGGCTACTCACCGACTCAGAAGCGGGGTACTCTGGGAGTCCGGAGGAGGGAGCTCTGGCTGCTCAGAAGGCTTCCAGAAAACTTGGAAGTGGAGGGTCTGGATTGGATTCAGGAGAGGATAATGTAAGCATCATCTTAGAGCTGCCACTGAGCTCGGCATTTCAGGGGGCAGTAAGAAACCTACCTGGCTGAGATAGAAGAGTTGGTAAAGCCGAAACTGGTTTGGCTCAGTGGATAGAACGTTGGCCTGCGGACTGAAGGGTCCCAGGTTCGATTCTGGTTAGGTGCATGTATCTTGGTTGCGGGCATATCCCCAGTAAGGGTGTGCAGGAGACGGCTGATCGATGTCTCTCTCTCTCATCGATGTTTCTAACTCTCTGTCCCTCTCCTCTCTGTAAAAAAATCAATAAAATAAATTAAAAAAAAAAAAGAAGAAGAGTTGGTGTATGGAGGAGGTAGGTAGAGAAATGAAGCTTTGGTGGAGGCCATATTTCAGGCTTCCCTCAATCTGTGCTCAAACAGCAGTTAGCAATGGAATAAGTGTATTTCTAACTTGGATTTACATATATGTCTATGTATACAATTTGTTACATGTATAATAATGCGTGTGTTAATGCAGTGGGATTTATGGCCAGTTTAGTTCCCGAAAGCCGCGTTGACATCAGCCTCAGCTGTTGGTCCTGCTGGGCCTCTTCGGGACCCACCAATCTCTCAGCCAGGTGATGGCAAGGGGCAGCAAATGGAAGAGAGGACTTCTGCTCCTCCATGTCCTGGGCGAGGTAGAGAGTAGAGGGGTGTCTTCAGGTGTCCCCCACCCACTCCCGGGCAGAGTGGCACCTCTCTCAGCTGACGGGGGTCTGGGAAGGGATGGTCCGCTTGGGCTGGGCTGGGGGTGAAGGAGCTCAAAGCTCTCAGGTCCTCCCTCCCTGAGGACGAAAGCCAGAGTCGGCAACCTGGTGTAAGCATCTGGGGACAGACACCAGGGAGCCAGCATCACTTTGCGGGGGACACTTTAGTGGGTATTCCTCGGAGTCCCTGATGGGTTGGTTGGGGAGCTGAGGGAACTTTGAGGTTTATAATGGACCTCCTCTAGGGCTAATGCTTTGGAAGGCTTGGGCAGCTTCCTCCAACCTTGGAGCACCAGTAGAGTAAAATAGGAATAAATAGCTAATTTTAAATTTTAAACACCCCCCCTCCCCAATCCCCAACAAACCGGGACCATGTGGAGCGTGCTGATTGCCAGCTTCCCTCCATGCTTCCCAGTGGGAAGCCAGAACTTCTCTCTCACTCCTGGGCCTGGCTCCTGGCTTCTGGCTCAGGGCTGCTTGCCCTTTGCAGCAATAGCCTTGACCCTCAGCAGGGCTGATTGGTTTTATGAGAAGAGATGTTAGGGTCAGGCTCTCGTGTTCCAGTCCTGGCCTGACTTAGGGCGCTGGTAGCAGCCCAGGGCCCTGACGGTTCCCTCATCCCAGTGCCTCTCAGTCCTCGATCACTTCCTTCCTGTGTTGTGACCCCTTCAGTTTCATAACTTTAAAAATTCTTCCACAGCGACTCTCATTCTTCCTTCTTCTGTTTTGGTCACGTATGTCCTGGAGGTAACGTGTTTCAGGAACTTCCCATTGTGGACTTCTGTCTGCGCTGTTCCTAGTCTGACCAGGATGGTTTCTTTCTCACCAGAGCCCCGACCTCCTCAGCACCATCGGCTATGACAGCATCATCCAACATCTGAACAACGGCCGCAAGAACTGCAAAGAGTTCGAAGACTTTTTAAAAGAAAGGTACACGCTGTTTCCTCTCTGAGGACAGAGGGAAGACGGGATGCTTCCAACAAGGAACAGTTCCTGGAACTTGCTCCTCCGGTGTGAGGTGTTTCTGGGACCTGGCACTCGCTCTGCTGAGTCCGGGCCATCGGCTGATGTTGCTTCGTGGTTGTGTTTCATGGTTCACAAGTCCCTCTGCAGTAGGTTATGGCCGTGGTCGGCAAACTGTGGCTCGTGAGCCACATGCGGCTCTTTGGCCCCTTAAGTGTGGCTCTTCCACAAAACACCATGGGCCTGGGAGAGTCTATTTTGAAGAAGTGGCGTTGGAAGAAGTTTAAGTTTAAAAAATTTGGCTCTCAAAAGAAATCTCCATCGTTGTCCTGTTGATATTTTGGCTCTGTTGACGAATGAGTTTGCCGACCACTGGGTCATGGGATGCTCCCCAAGATGTCAATGATACCTTTGTCCTAAAGTTCTTAGAAACCAGTTGGAGAGAGAAGATTTATGAATGAAGTAGCAAACAAGATGTAATAAACCATTCAGCTGTGTGATACCCAGGACACTGAGAGGCCTCATGGGCGAGGGGGATTGTGGAGGACTGACCAAAAGAGGGGCGCATGGGAGCTTCTTGGAGGAGGAGGAGGTCCTTAAGGTGGCCCTCTGAGGCTTTGATAGGTGCAGGGATGTCCAGGTACATGTGGGGGACAGCAAGCTTGGAGAGGAGAATGAGCATGACCCATGTGGTGATGGGGGGTAGAGGAGGGGCAGAGTCTGATTCAGAGACCTCTCGGGGTCAGGGAACAGTGACAAAGACATGGGACAGGTTGTGGCTCTATACATGGCAGTATGGCTAAGTGGCAGTGGGGATGCTAGCTTGCTTTATAGCAGTGGTTCTCAACCTTCCTAATGCCATGACCCTTTAATACATTTCCTCATGTTGTGGTGACCCACAACCATAAAATTATTTTCGTTGTTACTTCCTAACTGTAATTTTGCTGCTGCTATGAATCGTAATGTAAATATCTGTGTTTTCTGATGGTCTTAAGCGACCCCTGTGATAGGGTCAATCAACCCCCAAAGGTTGAGAAACACTGCTTTATAGGATTCTCTTTCCTTTTTTGTTTTCTTTAAACAATTTTGATTGATTGATTGATTTGAGAGTGACAGAAAGAACTGAGAAGAAATATTTCAGTTTGTTGTTCCATTGATTTATGCATTCATTGGTTGCTTCTTATATGTGCCTTGATTGGGGTCGAACCTGCAACCTTGGTGTATTGGGACGATGCGCTAACCCAGTGGTTGGCAAACTCATTAGTCAACAGAGCAGCAAACCAACTGAGGGCTTCTTTCCTTTTTCTTAATGGGTATGATTTAAAAAAAAAATTCCATACTTAATGAAGTGAGTTAGTTTTTGTGGAACTTACTCATCTGGAATACTCCATTGTGATTCTGGATGGAGTGCTTTGTGGGGGGGGTGGTGAGTGGTGGATTAAATTCCAGGTCATTGCTAGGCCCCAAATCAATTAACAGTGAGTGAGAGAGTCATAACTTGGAGATACAGACATCAAAGTGTCTTTGACCAAGTCTCTTTCTTTTCTACTCAAGAGAACATTAGGCATCTTAGAGCACACACTGGTAGTCACACTCAGGTGCTGAGGCCTCTCTCTTTGAATGGACTCAAAGGACCACTTCTCCCCTGTGTATCTCAGGAGGGGTGGACAGAGCGGAGGATATCCACTGGGGGGTCCATAGAGCTGGTCACTGTCCCTCCTCCTTCGAGCGACCAGCCTGCCTATTCTACCCGCACTGGCTGGCGATGGTGACACCGCGTTGCAGCCTTCCTTTTTCCGGACAGGCACTGGAGGTGGGCCTCCTCCTGTCTTCTGCAGAGCTGACAAAGTAGCGAGCAACCAACAGTCCCGTGACTAAGCAGGAGATAGACTGCAGAGCATCCCCTGCTTTTGTGTTCCTCTTCCAGTCCAGGCTTTTATACATTTTCCCCTGGAGATGAAACGGCTTTGCGACACATCCACGAAGGAGGTGTTGGCTAATAGCTGAAGCTTCCGCTGCCCGGTGGGCCATCCAATAGTGCCCTGGCACAGTGGGGTGGTGGTGTAAGTCAGGGGTGTCTACATTTACAAAAATGTAGCCCTCAGTAAGAAAGACATATTACACTGCCACACAGTGCACACACACAGAAAACAGAAGTTTAAGAAAACATCACTACCCTATAATTTTATTCAATTCTATTTAAGTGAGTACTCTACATAGAATTTTATGCTGGTCCTAACCCATTGGGTTGATTTATGGTTCCCTAGTGGGTCATGCCACACAGTTTGAAAAACAGAAGTCCAACTAGAACCCAAGAGCGAAGCTCCCACTTTTAAAACGTTTCACAAAAATATATGGGCAAGTGGGAGAAATATACGCATATTAAGCATGATTAAGAATTGATACTGCATTTCTAGTAGATGGCCCTTATTTCCAGGGGTTTCAGAGTGAAGGAAACCAGTCCCACGTGCTCTGATCTGGAGGAAGAATCTGCTGCCATCAGTTCAGAGCGTCCGATCTGTTCACAGGCCTGAGTGTGGGGACTGGAGTCCCCTGAGCGAGTGGCCTGCCTGGCCGTTGGGCTTCCTTTGCCGGTGGCGTGCTCACCAGAGGAGGCAGCTGTGACCGAGGACAGAGCGTGGGCTCCCAGTTTGCATGCTGCTCAGGGGTAATTTATGTGGAGAAGCGCAGTCCTCTTCTGGTTTGGGGGGTCTAACATCTCTTGCTCTGTGAGGTGCGGGGTGCTTATAGGACCTGGGACTTGGTCTGCTGAGTCTGGGTCAGAGGCTGATGTTGCTGAAACATCTTCCGAGGCTCTTGAGCATCATTATACTGAGCTGCTGTAATTTCATGTGGAGCCCTAGCATATTCGTATGGACTAGAGGCAACATACACAGAGAGAGGAGCAAAGGCAGTAGCAATCTGTCATATATATATATATATATATATATATATATATATATATTACTTACTATTTTAAAGTATATTTTTATTGATTTTAGAGAGGAAGGGAGAGGGAGAGAGAGAGACAGAAACATCATTGATGAGAGAGAATCATTGATTGGCTGCCTCCTGCATGTCCCTCCTCCCCCCACCAGGGGATTGAGCTGACAGCCCTGTATATACCCTGACCAGGAATCAAACCATGACCTTCTGGTTCATAGGTCAATGCCTAACTACTGAACAACACCAGCCAGGCTACTGTTTATTATTTTGAGTTCATCAAGTGTGATACACATACATGTATCAAGTTTTTTCTTAAAATATATTTATTGATTTCAGAGAGGAAGGGAGAAGGAGAGATAGAAACATCAATGATGAGAGAGAATCGTTGATGGGCTGCCTCCTGCACCCCCTTCACTAGAGATTGAGCCCACAACCCAGGCATGTGCCCTTGGCCAGAATCAAACCTGGGACCCTCTAGTCCGCAGGCTGATGCTCTATCCACTGAGCCAAGCCGGCTAGGGCAAGTTTTTTTTTCTCTCTTTTTAAAAAATATGTGGCTAAATACGTCCTATATCCAAGTTTTGTGACACCCCGCCCCCTCCTGCCAAAACGTCAAAGTCCTGCTGTGGACCGCTCTGGCATTTCTGGCAGCTCAACTTGGTTATACTCAGATGGATTTCAGTCAACCCATTTACACCCATTTGGGGACAGACAGAACAATCACCTAAGTGCAAAGCGTAGTGTCAGATGCTCCTCTGGAGTGGGCAAGCATGCTGCCTTTCTGGCATGTATGGCCGATCCCTGGGTCTTGTCTCAGGATGTGCTGTGTAGCTGATCTGTACCCAGCAAGTCCTGGATGACTTATTGTAACACAGCAAGTAAGTAACAAAACAGAGTAACAAACAATCCATCAGTAAATTGTAAATGTTCCCAGTTTACCCTTCTCACCAGCTGGACAGGCAGAATGATGACATGGATGATGAGCACCACACGGCAGTCTGAGCAGTTCCATACCAACAACCACATGTGGAGTGTTTGCTATGTGCTGTGCTGGGAGATTCGTCTCAGTATCTCTTTAACTGTAACATAGAGGTTTATAATATGTCTGTGAAATATTCTCCTTTGCCCGACTGACATAGCTCAGTGGTTGAGCAGAGACCTATGAACCAGGAGTCTCAGTTCGATTCCCAGTTGGGGCACATGCCCAGGTTGTGGGCTCCATCTGGTATGGGATATGCAGGAAGCAGCCAATCAATGATTCTCTCTCATTATTGGTTTGTTTGTTTTTTTGTCTTTCTCTCCCTTCCTCTCTGAAATCAATAAAAATATATTATTTTAAAAAAGAAATAGTCTTCTTTGACACACATCAACTGCATGCGGTATTATTGTTTCCACTGTCTTTTGCATGAAAGTGTAACTTTAAAAAAGTATGTATAATTTTATTGACTGGAGTCATCAAGTGTGATATGCATATGTTTACTACATTTTTATGATATGTGGCTAAACATGTCCTGACCGGGAATCGAACTGTGACCTCTTGGATCATAGGTTGATGCTCAGTCATTGAGCCACACTGGCCCGGCAAACGTGTAACTTTTAAGTTAGTAAGTCATTTACCGTGGGAACTTAGAAAGTGACGGAATGCCAGAGGCATCCTACACACAGACCCTATGTTTATGACTCATCAACTCTGGGCAGAGGGCAGGCGACTTTCTGGGAAGAGGGCTTGTTTCTCGCACAGAGACCTTCTCTATCTGCCTTTTCCTTTTGTTTCATACATTGTTGCCATGACATCACTGTCCATTCCAGCAGACAGTTTACTAGCAAGCATGCTTTGGATATCTCTGCCTCTACATCTTTTCTCCGTTATTTCCCACCTTGAATATCCTCCTTTGTCCTCTGTGCTTTAGGAAATTCTCCCCATCCTTCAAAATCAAGGTCAAATTTCCCGCCTTTTTTTTTTTTTTTTTTTCTTTCAAGGAAGTATTCTACATAGCACTCCTGTCTGAGGTCTTCCACTGGTTACCAATGAAAATGAACCTATCTTATCACTGATAGCCCAAATCCGTAGACTCTCTGCCTCCTTGAGCCCCTTATGGGGCCATACATTACAGGCAGAACTCCTGATTTGGGTAGGAAATAAGAAATAGAAAATAGAGGATAAACATATTGCAGAGAGTAGCAGTGACTAAATGAGCTTATGTTAATAGCTATCATTTATTGAAGATGTACTCAAAATAAGCCAGCTATCATGTATTTTGCATATAGTAGGTTATTCAATGATCATAATTACCTTGTATGGCAAGTTTTATCATCCCTATTTTATAATTGAACAAACTGAGGTTCAGAGAGGTGATGTAACCTGCCTACAGGATAGATCTGGTTATGAACCTAAGAAAGTTGGTCTCTGGAATCTGGGTTGTTAACCACTTCAGTGTGCCTAGTATAGTACCTGATACACAACAAGTGGTGGGTAAATGGTACCCAATACTAATACCACATTATCCTCCTTTATCCTCTATGCTTTAGTAAAAATGGAGCTAATGATGTATACCCTACCTACCTTCTAAGATTAAGGAGGATATTCAAGGTAGGAAATAATGGAGTAAAGATGGGTATATTTTTCAGAAAGGATTTCTCCAGGAATTTGGTAGCCAGGTCAGGACTCTTCATTGTGGATTGCAACACAATACTGAGTAGGGAGGAGGGAAGCGTGTTTGTGGAACCTTTTTATGCATGGAATCCTGCACCACTTGTAGGTTAGCAGCTACACCTATGGGCTGGGGGATCCCCAGCCTTGGTGCCTTGGGACTCTGCTCTTCCCATGAGCTCCTGTACCAGTACATATCCTGATTCTTTTCTTTTTTTAAAAAATATTTTTTATTGATTTTAGAAAGAGAGGAAGAGAGAGTGAGAGTGAGATAGAAACATCAATGAAAAAGAAACACCATGGATCAGCTGCCTCCTGGATGCTCCCTACTGGGGTTCGAGCCTGCAACCTGGGCATGTGCCATGACCGGGAAGCAAACTGGTGACCTTTTGGTGTACAGGATGCTCAACCAACTGAGCCACACCAGTTGGACCCAGTTCTTTCCTAGGGAGAGGTCGACCTGCCCTGGATACAGCTCTTATTCTGGGATCCTCACTGTCTATCTTTCAGGACGGGCTTAAGAATAACAAATTGCCAAGGTGGCAATAACAGATTCCTTTAGACAGTAGTACCCTGTGGTCAAGTTATAATCAAGCCATAAATGTATTGTATGAGTTTCTAGAGCTGCCATAACAAATTGCCACAAACTGGGAATTTGCTCTCTCATAGTCCTTGAGGTCAGAAGTTCAAAATCAAGATGTCTGCAGGCCTGATGGTGTTGCTCAGTGGTTGAGTGTTTACCTATGAACCAGGAGGTCACGGTTTGATTTCTGGTCAAGGCATATGCCCAGGTTGTGGGCTCGATCCCCAGTATGGGGCATGCAGGAGGCAGCCGATCAATAATTCCCTCTCATCATTGATATTTCTACCTCTCTCTCCCTCTCCCTTCCTCTCTGAAATCAATAAAAATATATATTTTAGAAAAAGATGTCTGCAAGATCATGCTCTCATGAAGGCTCAAGGAGAGAATCTGTTCCATGTTTGTTTTTTCTTCTTAGTTTCTGGTGTTGCTGGCAATCCTTGGTATTCCTTGATTTGTAGCTGCTAACTTTAATCTGTTCTTTCATTCTCGGAGGGCATTCTTCTGTGTCTTCATATCATCTTATATGGACGCTAGTCTCAGTGGATCAAGGGTCCATCCTACTCTACTGTAAACTCAACTGATTATATCTGCAATGATCCACTTTTCAAATAAAGTTCTATTCTGCGATACTGGGGGTTATATAACTTCAACATTTTTGGGAGGGAGAAGGATAGAATCCAATCCATAACATGTACTCAATGGAATGTGCTGGAAGCTGCAACCTATAGGGAAGTAGAGTATTGGGATGAAAGCCCAGATACCCAGGTCTTTTAATCCCGGCTTCCCAGTGGGCAGTGGTGGTATTAATCAAGGGCCTAGACCCGTGGTTGGCACACTGTGGCTCGTAAGCCACATGCGGCTCTTTGGCCCCTTGAGTATGGCTCTTCCACAAAATATCACGGCCTGAGCGAGTCTAGTTTCAAGAAGTGGTGTTAAAAGAAGTTTAAGTTTAAAAAATTCGGCTCTCAAAAGAAATTTCAATCATTGTACTGTTGATATTTGGCTCTGCTGACTAATGAGTTTGCTGACCACTGGACTAGACCTTTCTCTCTGTCAGTTTCCTCCTCTGTAAAATGAAAGGGTTGTGGTTGATGTTCTGTAAGATCCTCTCTGGATCTAACAATATGGTTCTTCTCAAGGAATTTATACTCCTGTCAAGGTGCTGTGATTGGCATTTACAGTAAAAATGATGGCAATAGTGCTTATGCCACTAAAAAAAGCCAAATATATACGTATCCTTGGATCATAGTTTTGACATTTTAATCTGTGCTGGTTGGAGGCCATGCTTGGTTTGGTTGTAATATTTATGTCAGGGGCTTCTAGCCAGAGAAGACCACCTTAGAGATAAAGGCCACTGGTCTTTTATAATTCTTCCCTGTCACGTAGAGGGAATTTTATGTTTCAGAGAGTGGTATTTTATCTGGAATATTCTCAAAGGCGCAGTTTTGCCTTCAAGGGGTCTGAGAGTCAGCCCTGAGGAGGACTTATAACCCTCTCTTCTGTCCCACGTAGGGCATCCATTGAAGAGCGATATGGCAAAGACCTGCTCAGCCTCTCCAGGAAGAAGCCGTGTGGACAGTCTGAGATCAAGTAGGTGCCACACTTCTTTCTGCTTTCCAGGGTGGCCTCTACTGCCGAGGCCCGTCACTTCAGGAGAAAGAGCTGGCCAGGAGGGCTAATGACAATTTTTAATTCATTTAATTTCCGTTGTGAAAAATTTGGAAAAGTAGAAGGTTAAAGTGAACTATGAAGCTACAACTCATCATTAACAATTTCTAAGTTTCCCTTGAAGTCCTTTTCTCTGTATACTTTTCATAGGTGGGGTTACATTATATATAATTTTATACTAGAAATTTAGTAGAGAGGCTTATATACACACACACCCATGACCGCACACCTGTATACATACACATAGTTTGTGATAGCTACAAGAGGCTGTTTTGCAGCATTTGTAGTTCTCACCACCAATGTGAGGTTTCTGTAGTTCAGTTATTTAACCTCCCATCATTCCTGGCTTCATGGGCAGTCTGTCATACAGGAACCAATACTTAGAAAAACTTTATAATCAGCTTATTGCTCTTTGCTGTCACAATTGAAATTCTTAATCGTGTATAAACAAAGGGTCCCAGATTTTCATTTTGCAGCGGACCTCACACATTTTGTGGCCAGTTCTTTGCATATGGAAATTTCTAGATTTTTTTTTCCCCTCCAAGACAAGAGTGTTATTGGGGGCTGTGGGTGAGGGGGTCGGGAGAACTAGTTCAGACTTTGCAGGCCTCTGCAGACCCAATCACATTACATAGTGACCTGCATGCTGCTTTGCTGTGCTGTATACAGCTGCAGAGAGATCTCTGTCCCCTCAGAGGTCTGAATGGGGGCAGTCATGATATTGTCATTCCTCTTCTCTTGCTTCTAAAATACATGCATGCACACATGCACACATGCACTCCCAGACTGCAAAGTACTAGATTAGTGAAAATGACAACAATATTGGGAGATAGGTAAAGTATTTATGGTTGTATAAGCCTAAAAATTTGTTACTCACAGACATAGGACATTAGTACAAAGAAATATTTTTTTAACTTAATGATTATTTTTTATTTTTGATGTTGTAAATGAAAAATTTAAAAACACACTGAACTCTGACTGGCGTGGCTTAGTTGGTTGAACGTAGTCCTGTACTCCAAAAGGTCACCAGTTTGATTCCAGGTCAGGGCACATACCCAGGTTACAGGTTTGATCCTGGTTGGGGGTGTGTAGGAGGCAATTGATTGATGTTTCTCTCTCACATTACTGTTCTCTCTGTCTCTCTCTGTCTTCCTCTCTCTCTCTCTTTTTCTCTCTCTTTCCCTTCCTTAATCTCTAAAAAAATCAATTAAATATATTAAAATAAAGACACATTAAAAGGAAAAAGAAAAACATAAGAAACCCATCACCTAGATTTCATAATTACCCACATTTGCCATATTTTGTTAATATAATTTTGTGACTTTCAATTTAAACTCAGAACAGCTATTTCTCAAAATATACTTAGTTCCTTTTAATTATCAATCAGTCGTGTTTAGAGATGAGACTCTCAAGTTCTCACATTGGTCATTGTCACAGAGATGTTGCTGCTTCTAGGGGACAGGTTTTAAAAGCATGAGTTCATATTATTATTTCCAATTCAATTTCACTTTACAGGGTTTTACTTAGCTTCCTTAATTTTACATTCATTTCCTCTTAAGTGGGAAATCTTACTTCCTGACAATATTAGCATAATTATTTGCTTTATATGATAATATATATCAAAAATTTTCAAAATAATATCACTATTGTTACTAACAAGAAAACTTGTGAGAAATGTTCACCATTTTCTTGCAGTTCCTTTTGATCTCAGGCTATATTTCACTAAGAATCTTGTGTTCTAAAGTCACTTAAAATTGTATTTTCTCGGGCTGATTATGTAACCAATTTTATATTAAGTTCATTTCAGTTTGCTTTAAAATTGGAGGATTATTTTCCCCGTTTGATTTAGTTTTATTTTTTGAATATGTAAAATACTTACATGTTCACAGGTCAGAGCTGCGTAGACTTAGACAAGTTGCACTGTTATTCCAGCAGGGTTTAGATACTTTAAAGGGGAGATTAGTGGGTCAGCTAACACCCCCACCTCCTAAAAAACAACCAACAACATTTATTTGTAAAATATATAAGCTGTTTGACAAAATATCCAAAACATTTTGAGGTGATGTGATGGGTAATAGCCACATTCTCTCACATAATTCTTGGAAAATATGTTTAGCAGGATGAGTCTGATCCAAAATGGTGTCTCTCATATTGTTATACAGTTGACTGGAACCTGAGTAGATTCATAGAGAGACTCTGGCCCGCTCTCTTCTGTTCCGTGAGAAAAGGCAGCCGTTCCCTTTATGAGTATACACCTCAGAGCGGAACACCCAGCAGGATATGAGAACCGGGGACCTCGCTGCCAGGTTGAAGTGAAAGGCCATTTAGGGGACTTATGTGTTTGTCACCTCCAGGATTATCTTTAGGAAGGCGCCCTGTGAGAGCGAGTGACTTTGTTTCTCCATGGGCAAGGTAGGATTTGTCACCTCATCGGCTACACTGAGAGCCTCTGGCCTCTGGCCTCTGATGGGCCTCATTAGGGTTTAAGGCCAAAGTGCTTGTCAAAAGAGTGGTAGAGCATTGGCTGTGGTTGCTAAGTGATTAGAGCACCTGCCCATACATTGAAGGGTGTCGGGTTAGATTCCTGGTCAAGGGCATGTACTTGGGTTGTAGGTTCAATCCCTGGCCTAGGTCTGGGAGTCAACCAATCGATGTTTCTCTCTCATATCAATGTCTTTCCTTCCTTCCTTCTTTCTTTCCTTCCTTCCTTCCTTCCTTCCTTCCTTCCTTCCTTCCTTCCTTCCTTCCTTCCTTCCTTCCTTCCTTCTCCCTCCTCTCCTTCCCTCCCTTCCACTCTTTAAAAATCAATGGGAAAAATATACTCTCAGCTGAGGATTAACAAAGGAAAAACAAAAAAGGTTGGTAAACTATTTCCTTGTACATAAAGAACAGCAGGGAGACGAGGAGATGGCATTGCCAAGCTGCCACCCCAAAGTTACATTCTACCCCACAAAGTCTTGATCTTTTGCTGTCCTCTGAAGCTTGGGGGCTAAGATGAGTCTAGAACCATGGGCCGAGAGGTACACGCAGTGGTACTGGAAGGAGATTGTACAGCCAGTTTCCAGAACTTGAAGTTGTATATGTACTTGTTTTTTAGCACACTGAAGCGGGCCCTTGAAGTCTTCAAGCAGCGTAAGTGATTCTTTATAAACGTATTTACTGTCTGTCATCAAAGGTGGGTTTTCAATGAACAGGAATCCCACGTTGGGTGGAAAAATGGAAGCAACTCCTAAGGTGAGCAGTAGCTCTGCAGAGTTGACGTGAGCTGGGGAACCTTCCACACCTGCATGTTGGGCCGCGCCTTTGACTTCCTGACAGAAGCGGTTCTCACACTTGAAGGCCAGGTGGAGGCCCCGGCATGTGGTCATCCAGGGGCCTGTCCAGTTCTCACATTCCCCAGGCCCAATACTCAGAAGCTCCTTTTGAGGCTTTCTGTTCCTCAGACTACTTGGTGTTTCCAAACTGAGGAGTTTAACCACGGCCTGGCATGTGCATGTGCCCGAAGTGCTTCTGTGGCCAGTTGAGTGGTTCTGGCTTGGTAAGGTTAACCAAGTAAATATTCATCTTAACCTTTCCAGAGGTGTCCTCTTCCCTCTTTAACTCACCAGTGAATACATTTCTCAGGATGTGGGCAGCATCTTCATGTTTCTTGCACGCCCACAAGGCCAACCGTGGTTAGCCCAGGGGGGCGTCAGCATAGGGTGGGCCTCCTAAGCATATTTATTTGCTGCTATTTTATTTGTTTTCTTTTTTCCCCAATAAGTAGCTTCATTTTATTATTAAAAATATATATTTATATTAAAAATTCAAATGAGACAACTAACTGTGGAAAAGATAACAAATACCCAAGTATTCAGTTCTTAGTACTAAGCAGTTATATGCCTGCAACCTTTTTATGCAGTACCCACAGTTATGTTTGTATCTATTCATATAAATAAATAGGATCACACCATGGCAATGCATCAATATGTATGGGGTGGAGCTGGTTTGGCTCAGTGGATAGAGTGTTGGCCTGAGGATTGAAAGGTCCCAGGTTCACATGCCCTCCCCACCCCGCCCCGCCCCAGTAGAGGGTGTGCAGGAAGCAGCCAATCAATGATTCTCTTTCATTGATGTTTCTATCTCTCTCTTCCTCTCCCTTCCTCTCTGAAATCAATAAAAATGTATTTTTTTTTTTTAAAAAAGAAACTTTAGCCGAAAATGGTTTGGCTCAGCAACAACCTGTGGACTGAAGGGTCCCAGGTTCGATTCTGATCAAGGAAATGTACCTTGGTTTCGGGCACATCCCCAGTGGGGGGATGTGCAGGAGGTAGCTTATCCATGTTTCTAATTCTCTATCTTCTTCCTTCCTCTCCGTAAAAAATCAATAAAATATATATATATTTTTTAATATATTTTATTGAGTTTTTACAGAGAGGAAGGGAGGGGGATAGAAAGTCAGAAACATCGATGAGAGAGAGAGACATCGATCTGCCGCCTCCTGCATGCCCCCCACTGGGGATGTGCCTGCAACCAGGATACATGCCCTTGACCGGAATCGAACCTGGGACCTTTCAGTCCGCAGGCTGACGCTCTCTCCACTGAGCCAAACCGGTCTTGGCAATAAAATATTTTTTAAAAATAAAAATAAAAAAGAAATTTTACTAAAATTTATGGGGTGGCACATATGTTTCTAAATTGCTTTTTAAATGAAAAATATCAATTTTTTATCATGCTAGCAGTTTGGTGTATATCTTTCCAGACCTTTGTCTATGCATTTACAGCTCTCAGTCTCTCTCTCTCCCTCTCTCTAATTGTAGTCATACATACATGTACAGACATACATGAGATTATACTATGCATACTCTCTATAATTTAGTTTTTTAATTGATAGTATAGCATAGACATCTTTCCATTTCAGTCCATGTGGATCTGCCTCATTCTTTTACATTAAATTTTTTTTGATCCTACAAAATGCCAAATTTCTTCCAGAAAGGTTGTATTGATTTTCCCCCCTGCAGCAGTGCTGTTTTCCCCCAGGTCCTCCAAAACCGCAAATTTTAATGCTTAAACATTTTGGCAAACAGAAAGGTAAAAAATTATGTTTCTATGTTTGATTTAATTTATTATTATTTTAATCCTCACCTGAGGATATGTTTTTATTGATTTGGGAGAGAGAAAGGAAGAGGGAGAGAGGAAAAGAAGGAGAGAGGAAGGGAAAGTGAGAGAGAGAAAGAGAGAGAGAGAGAGAGGCATTAATCAGTTGCTTCCTGCATGTGCTCTAACCAGGAATCAAACCTGTGATCCTTTGGTGCACAGGATGATGCTCCAACCAACTGCGCCACACTGGCCACAGCTATTTCAATGTTTTAAAATTTTGCATTTTTGTGTTAAGGTTGAATATATTTTCTAATGTTTATAGACCATTGAGATGATCTTTTTTATATTTCAAGTTCTTTAACCAACTTTTTATACTGGAAAATATATGTATTTTTTTGTTTTGTGAATACTTTTAATATAGTTATTTACTTTTTGTTATACAAATTGCAGATATCTTTTTTTGGTCATGTATCTTTTAACCTTGTTCAAGTTATCTTGACACACAAATTAAAACAATACTTTTACATCAGATCTCTTAGTCTTTCTAGCTTACATGCTATACTTCAATTTGTGTTCAAAGAACAAATAAGATTAACATTTTAATTTTTCTGTTGTAGAGGTAAGCCATGCTCATTGCAAAGGTTTTATGTAGAAACCAAGGGGGAAAAATAAACAATAACCTTTCTCTCCAGAGATAACTCTTGGTAGCCAAAATTTTGGTGAAAATTTTGGTGTATGACTTTCTTAAAAATGCTCAGGCACATGAGATGTTAGAGATCCTTAGGACTCACCTACTGAGAACTAAGTGTGGGATTTGAAATTGTAGTGGGTTTAGGAATGTCTCTTAGCACGTAAGCTCCATGAACTTCTCCCTGGTGCTGGACATACAGTAGGTTAGTAACAGCTACGGGTAAAAGGCTGAGCTAAAGACCTGCCAGTACCCTGACTGGTTTGGCTCAGTGGATAGAGTGTCGGCCTGTGGACTGAAAGGTCCCAGGTTCGATTCTGGTCAAGGGCATGTACCTTGCTTGCGGGCACATCCCAAGTACAAGATGTGCAGGAGGCAGCTGATGGATGTTTCTCATCGATGTTTCTAACTCTCTATCCCTCTCCCTTCCTCTCTGTAAAAAAATCAATAAAAAATATATTAAAAAAAAAAGACCTGCCAGCCTTGATCTTAGTGGCTAGGGCAATGCTGGGCACACGGAGGGTCTCAATAAGTGTTGATGACCAAGTGTAGTCTGTTCATTTAGCCACTTGCTTCAGGATTTTGTATATAATTTTGAAGTGTGTACAGTTTTGCACATGATATGTCCACCTTGTTTATTATTGTTTAAACTTCTTTTGCAGAGGTAGACAACGTGGCACAATGTCACATTCAGCTTGCACAGACTCTAAGAGAAGAGGCGAGGAAGCTGGAAGAATTCCGGGAAAAGCAAAAGCTACAGCGGAAAAAGGTCGGCCTGCATACGTGTTAAGATGTTGCCTCTCTTAGGGCAGAGCACTCCAGGCTTGCTCGTTCATTCAGCTCGTGTAACTACGCTCTTCTTTTAACCCATGGGATTATTTATCGGCAAACTATGTAGAGACTCACGGTTCTGTGCCCCCTTACTCCCCAGGCCATTTCTTTTTGTAACTATCGCTAGATTTAGGGGTCCAGCCTGCTTCTCATAGCTGCTGCCACTATTTAAACTCTCACTGGAAAGGGGAACCCCCTCTTTCTTCAGTAAAGTCTAGCATAGCCAAGTCGGAGAGCCAAATTTTTTAAACGTAAACTTCTTCTAACGCCACTTCTTCAAAATAGACTCATCCAGATAGTGGTATTTTGCGGAAGAGCCACACTCAAGGGGCCAAAGAGCCGCATGTGGCTCGAGAGCCACAGTTGGCCAACCACTGCCTTAGACAACCAAGGTCCCTGCACACATGATTTCCACTAAGAGGAGAAGAGAGTCATTCTTTCCCATCTTTCAGGCGCCCTGGGTAGCCCTAGTGATTTCGGAGAAAGTTTTGTTGATTTTGCAAGGCTTCCGAAACTTCCCCTCCTAACAAGCCACTGAGAAAATGCGCAGAGCTGGGAGCCCACATTCTGAAATCCGTTAGGCAATAGAGCAGCCGACGTTCAGCCGACCGGTGTCCTCCAAGTTCCCTCTTCACCGAGTGTGCTCTCTCCAGCAGGGTAACGCCTCCTGCCCAGCTTCCTGGGAAAAGTCCCAAGTTGATTAACACAGTTGTGTATACTTGTATCGCAATGAACTCTGGGTTGTACCAACTTCCGTATATAAACACTTTAAAAAAGTGTTTTCAAAACTTTGTGGGAAATATGTCATTGCTAACTTCTCATTTCCACTGTTCAAACCTGCACACTTTGGTTCTCACTTCTTGGAAATGAAGCCATTTCCACTTATCAAGGAAAGCCATCCGTTGGTTTCTTTTGTTAGACTGGGGAAGGGAGGTGCATGTAGAGTGACCGGCCTGAAGTCTATGGTGTTACTTATTTACACAGCTATCCGAGGGTGGGGAACCATGTGGGCGTGGTCAACACTGTGGGCGTGGTCAGCGTTCCCTCACCGAGTGGTGAGCTTGGCCAGAGAAACTGAGGTAGCAGAGTAATCACGGTAAAGTGTGATGAACCTTAAATGGTAGGGGAGATCGAGGCCACCTGAACGTACAGAGGGAACACCTCATCTAATCTCTGGGGCTGGGAGGCCCATTGGAAGAAGTGACCTTGAATCTGAAACCAGCAGAGTGAAAGGCACTATGGGTGAGGGTGGTAAGAGATGAGGCTCTCACTCCTGGTGGTTGGCAGGTAGGGTGGGGTCTTGGGAGCTATTCTCGGGAGTCTGCATGTTTTAGGGTACTGAGGTTCCTTCCCCAGCCCGGAATGTGCTAAGCCTGACAGACAGCACATGGTCAGCTACTCTCTCCTCTGGTCCCCACATCATTTGACCATGTATCAGCTGAGATGGGAATGACCGCGGCAGAGTTTTGTCCTGCCTCTTTAGAGAGCAGTCTCCAAAGAAAAGCATCTCCTTGGTTACACAGAGTGATGCTTCCAGTTTTCAGAATACGGTCTGAGTGGGGTAGACAGATCACTAAGTAGTTATTTCCATAATTTGGACAGGGTCATTTATAAATCTCTCCTCTTTTTCCCCTCCCTCTTACTTCTCCACACCCTATAACAGGGATGATTTTGTCTCTGCACTACTTTGTGTTATTACATTTGACCTGAGCAGAAAGTCTGAGTCCTCAAAGAAGCGCTTCCCTAAGGAGACCTGAAAGAGAACCCTTGACTTACAGGGGTCACCCCATGAGTGGGGTCACCTTTTAAGTGAACCATGGACACGAGACACTTAAATCAAGATGGTGCAGCAGACAGAGCAGGACTCGGTATCATCGAGCCTTAAGCAAAGGTCACCAATGGTGTGAGCTCTGGGACCCAGGGTTACACCTGTCAGGCGAGAGAGTCGATTGCTGCTCTCTAGGATCCTACTGATGTGTACATGCCAGGAATCCTTGAAGGCAGAGAGAGGAAGGACATGAAGTGGAAAGATTTGGCTCAGAGAACTTTGCAGCCACCAGAGAAGTGCTTGAAGCAGGTGAACTTTGGCATATGTAGACCTTTGGCATAAGGAGGCCTGGCTTGGGCCATAAACTATAAAATAGTCCCAGCTTCCAATCTGGAAGAATGGCAGTGTGTGTATTCGGACTAGAAAGCATCATGGAATAGACCAACATTGCTAACTGATCTGCTCCATGGAGCCAGGGATAACCAGGAACTGTTATCAGCTCCTCCTGTTGGCAAATACACATATGGGAGAATGTGATCCACACAGCTCCATGTCAGCAATGGCAGGGATCTGCCCACGAGTCCTCCATGCGGGGATCATGTTGGAGCCCTGTCTGTTCTTTCTGTTTATTTTATCTTCACCATTAGCAGGTGCATAGCTACTTCTGGTCCCTCCCTCTCAGGGAAGATGATGCCTCAGTTCTCTGAGGGCCTCTTGGGGTTTCCCTAAGGCAGTGGTTCTCAACCTGTGGATCGAGACCCCTTTGGGGGTTGGACGACCCTTTCACAGGGGTCGCCTAAGACCATCGGAAAATGCAGATATTTACATCACGATGCATCACAGTAGCAAAATTTCATGGTTGGGGGTCACCACCACATGAGGAACTGTATGCAAGGGTCTCGGCCTTAGGAAGTTTGAGAACCACTGCCCAAAGGGAAGTCGTGTATTCTACAAAGCTCACATTTGAAGTGAGATAGTCTCTCCAGGCATCTTGAAAATCTGTCTGTGTGTGTTATGGTAACAGAGAGCAATTTAATATCGCAGAAAAGAAAACCACATTCAAGTTTCATTTTCAATATTATTTTGCATTGTATCATTTTTGCACAATGAGCTAGCTAGCTCATTTTGAATGATTGCATCTCTTGATCTTCTACCTTTCCAATTGCTTTTATAGAGCTACTGTAGGGATAATGGTAGTTTAGGGTCATGATTAGGAGCAAGGGCACAAAGTCAGGTTTTTGGGCTCAAATTTCAACTCTACTTGCTGAGTGTTAACCTTTGGTAAATTAATCCACCTCAATTTACTCCCAAGGAAATGGGAATAAGAGGAATAATAGGTTGTTGTGATGCATGAAAACTGCTTATCACATAATGCTTGATAAGTTGGATTATGTCTGAAGTACATTTTATTATTAGCTGCATCACTTTGACTAATACATGTATTATTGTCACAGCCACAATAAAGAAATTGCTCCCAAGTGAATGCAACAGAGTAGTTTACCTTTCCTGGATTAGATGGAGTGAAGAGCAGGACAGCAGCCTGTTGCTGTGGCTCAGTGGTTGAGCATCGACCTATGAACCAGGAGGCCATGATTCGATTCCTGATCAGGGCACATGCCTGGTTGCTGACTCAATCCCCAGTGGGAGCATGCAAGAGGCAGCTGATCAATGATTCTCAGTCATCAATTTTCAATCTCCCCTTCTTGCTTCCTCTCTGAAACCAATAAAAAAAATATATTTTTAAAAAGAGTGTGAGAACAGCTTCTTTTAGCTGTCCTACAAACATTTCTCCCCTTCACCCTGTCCAGGCTCCTTGCTGGGTAAGGGTGTGTCATTGCTGAATGCCACAGAAGTGAATGTTTATAAGTCTCTAATTTAACTGTGCCAATATAACCTTACAGAAAAAAGACCCCTTTTAAAATATAAATGGCACTTTAACAAAAGTTTAAAAAGTCATTTTTTGACACTGAAGTTTCTTGAAACTCAGAGTTGCTGAAGAGGCTGTTCTAAGGTGATCAATGTTTCTCAATGGTGGCTGCCCAAGTTCAAAGATGAACCGCCTCCATTAATCAGCCATAGGACCTTGGGCAACTTGCTCAACCATTTTGCTGCAGTTTCCTCATTTGTGAAATAATAAATAGTACATCTACCTTCTGGGTTGTGTGAGGACTCAGTGAGATAATCCATCTTGAACATATCCCTCAAGAGAAGATGGTATTAACAACGATTACTGTCTTTACTAATAGTGCTTGTGTTCTCTTCACAGACAGAGCTTATAATGGATGCTATCCACAAACAAAGGAGTGTGCAATTCAAGAAAACCATGGATGTGAGTTTCATTTTATTGCCTTTTCCTGAAATCCTGTGCTGTGTATGAACATAGTCGTACTCAAGTAACATTTCAATAATGTTATTTGTTAATGCAGTGACTCTTTTAGTGATTTCACTTTTCTTCTTTTTAAAGCCTTAGAAAAATTGAGAATGAAACTAGATAGTAGGAACACAATATTATCTTTCTAGTATCCTGGGAAAGTATAGTAAGCTAATTTAAATATTTTAGGCCAAGACACAAAATTATATATACCACTAGTGCCCTGGTGCATGGATTCGTGCACATTGAAAGGAAACTAATTAGAAGGGGGCTGGAGAGGCAGGACTGGATGAGACAGGCTGGACATCCCTGGATCCAATCTCCCATGGTCCCTCTCTGGACAGCAGCACCTGGGGTTGGCGCCATGGCTTGAAGGTTGTCTTGCAGAGTGAGTGGGGTCCCTCTGGCAGGTGGGTTCCCTTAGCCTGGCCTGCGGGGATAGGGCTGAAACGCTCTGACATCCCCCCAGGGGTCCTGGATTGTGAGAGGGCAGTGATGCACCCTGGAATCAGGCCCCCTCCTCTTTGGTTCCGGGTGTGTCACCGAGAACCACCACTGCCAAGCCACTGCAGCTCAGCAGCTTCTGCATTGAGCATCTGCCCCCTGGTGGTCAGTGCACATCTTACCTGTCAGCTGGTTGGACAGTGGGAGGGTTGCTTACTTAGCCTTTTATATATATAGATATGATCCCATTTATCTTGTTGGATTTGAGCTTCCCCCCTGTGACTATTCTGAATCTTCATTTCTTTTTTTTTTCTCAAAATCTTTTTTAAATCCTCACCTGAAGATATGTCTTTACTAATACTTATTTATTTTTAAAAAATATATTTTTATTGATTCAGAGAGGAAAGGAGAGGAAGAGAGAGATAGAATCATCAATGATGAGAGAGAATCATCAATTGGCTGCCTCCTGCCCATCTCCTACTAAAGATCGAACCCACACTTAGGCATGTGCTCTGACCAGGAGTTGAACTGTGACCTTCTGCTTCATGGGTTGATGCTCAATCACTGAGCCACACTGGCCAGGATGGGTTCCATATTTTATAGTTACATAGGTCTTTTTATTTTTCCCATCTGAAATGCCACCTTTTGTTCTGGTCGGTTTTTAACACTCATGCACTTTGTTTGCCAAATAAAAGTTTTTATTTCCTTGATCAGGCCGCCACTACATACATAATTTGGAAAAGGGCTAGAGAGATGTTTCAGCGATAGACAAGAAAGAGCATCTGACTTCTGAGCAGCCATGTTCTAGTGGGGATCACAGCCCTGTTCAGGGTACCTTGTACAGTGGTACCTCGAGATACGAGTTTAATTCGTTCGTTACCTTGAGGCATGGGAAACTATGAGACGCTCCAGTCTAGGTAAACTGGTGGGTCATGTGCAGCCGGCCGATCCACCCGATGACTCCTATCTCAAATATTGCTCATATTTGAAAGCAAAAATTGCTTGCTTGACGGCTCGTATCTCAAAAATCTCGTATGTTAAGGCACTCGTATCTTGAGGTACCACTGTATTTGCTGGGCTTAGCAGGCGAGGATGGCTGCTTTGCAGGGTTATGTTCTGCTCACCTATTTTGGTCCTCTCTTGGCTCATAACAACTAAGGCAAAGAAGAACTATGAGCAGAAGTGCCGAGACAAAGATGACGCCGAGCAGGCTGTCCACCGAAGCGCCAACCTGGTCAACCCGAAGCAGCAAGAAAAGGTACCTGCGAGGGCTGCCCTCTTGAAAAAGCTGAGATTGATTACCTCAAGCTAAAGCCAATTACTGATCTTAACTAAAAACGGACCTGCTCCCCAGACTTCTGGCCATGTCTTCCTTTGGGCTAATTAGGATCCTCTGGGCCAGAAAAACCCTTCACATGTTTGGGGTTGTGGAAGAGCTAGAGAAAGGAGGCCATGGAGGAGGGAATGGGGTGATAAGTCGGGGGAGAGAATTTTGATTTTTTTCTCCATCTTTCTTCAAAGCTCAACTCATGTATTTTTTTGTAGCCAGACTGCCTCCTGTTTGGGTGAATTATAAATTTAATTTTACAAAATCTGGATCTAAGATTGTCAGTAACCAGAGGGCAGGAGTATGGCTTTAGGAAGACGTGGGGTAAAGATGCTTGATGGACGGCTATTTTGCATTGGCGAACGATTAGAGGGCAAGTTGAATGATTTTCTCATGAGAGAACCTTAGGTAAGACTGGTACTAGCACTTGTCTCTTTGCAGCCATTGCTTTTAAATATTTTATTCATTTTTTACAGAGAGGAAGGAAGAGGGATAGACAGAAACATCGATCAGCTGCCTCCTGCACGCCCTCTACTGGGGATGTGCCTGCAACCAAGGTACATGCCCTTGACCAGAATCAAACCTGGGACCTTTCAGTCTGCAGGCCAACGCTCTATCCACTGAGCCAAACCGGTTAGGGGTGCAGCCATTGCTTTTTATCTGTTTTGCCTACGGAATCCTGGCCCAGCATTCCTGATCCCTTGTTCATTTGTTTCCTCCCCTCACAGCTTTTTGTGAAACTGGCAACCGCGAAGACAGCCGCAGAAGATTCCGGTGAGGCTGGCTCCCGGGATGGGGGAGGGTTGTGGTGGGGTTTACCTTCTCCTAAATCTGTCCAAGAAAGCTGGTCTGCTCTACCTAACAATGAAGAACAGATGCATATGCAATGGTCTTTCAGGAGGGACAAACAGGAAGGGGAAAAGGCAGGGAAGAAAGGGTAGTGAAACCGAGGTAGTGATAGCCAGCACTTTCTGGCTAAGGCTTGCTCAGTCTGGTTGCTGTACGTGTAATAGGATGGAGATGGAAGGGGCGTGTGGCAGCTGCTTTGTGATCTAGGCTCACTCTAATTTTTTTTTTTCCTGGAACATTTATTTAAAAAGCCCATCTCAGCCCTGATTACCTGTTGTGAAAGAAACAGCCACGCCCGGAAGCCTTGTCATCATTGAAATCTAAGTTCCAAGCTTTTTCTTTTTAACATATTTTATTGATTTTTCACAGAGAGGAAGGGAAAGGGACAGAAAGCCAGAAACATCGATGAGAGAGAGACATCGATCAGCCGCCTCCTGCACGCCCCCTATTGGGGATGTGCCCGCAACCAATATACATGCCCTTGACCGGAATGGAACCTGGGACATTTCAGTCCCCAGGCTGGCGCTCTATCCACTGAACCATACCGGTTTCGGCTAAGTTCTAAGCTTTTAATCCCCAGCGTGTCCCGCAGGAAACAAACCTCTCCTGACCACGGTCACTTAAGAAGTCTCTAAACCCCAAACTAAAGTAAATCCCTGCCCTTTGGGGCTCCAGGCAGTTCTCTGCACCTCTCATTGGGTACATTTCCTGAAAATGAAAAGGGGTGCAAACTATTGAGGTGGAATTAGACACAGAAAGCCCTGACCCAGGTTCCCTCGGTGCTCTCACTTCTCCTTCCATGGGCCAGTTCTTGCTCATGGCTCGGTTCAGTGCTGATTTCACAGAAGCCATTGTGAGGGTGAGTTATGTGATGATGACCTTCCAGTGTTCGGAGCTCCTGGAGCCTGGTGCGCTCACTGCCATGTGCCACCTGGGATGAGCCTGAGGGGTGGGTCTGCGAGCCGCCCCTGCCCTTTTCTGAACGCGAGCCCCTCCCCTTCCTTGCAGACAAGGCGTATATGCTGCACATCAACATGCTGGACAAGGTCCGAGAGGAGTGGCAGAGCGAGTACATCAAGGCCTGCGAGGTAGCCCAGCCGGACGCCGCTCAGGAGGGGGCGGGGCTTGCTTACAGAACTCTGCCTATTATATCTACCAATTCTTTTTTAAAAAAATATATTTTATTGATTTTTTTAGAGAGGGGAAGGGAGAGGGATAGAGAGTTAGAAACATCCATGAGAGAGAGACATCGATCAGCCGCCTCCTGCACGCCCCCTATTGGGAATGTGCCTGCAACCAAGATACATGCCCTTGATGGGAATCGAACCTGGGACCCTTGAGTCCACAGGCTCTATCCACTGAGCCACACCGGTTTCGGCTATATCTACCAATTCTGATGGAATTGCTTGAGGGCAGATTGGAAATGAGAAGATTCAGTGGAGGATGGAAGGAACTGGCATGTTTCCCCCTCAACCTCATTTTTCTCTCTCTTCCCTTCTCTGTCCAACCCTGTTCAAGGCCCTCTATGTTCCCTTAGCACAGGCATGAGACCAATGCAGCAATTAATGGTTAATTAATTACTTAGAGAGCTTCGCGTGCCCTTGGTAAGTGATAAGGAAAATGCAGACGGCAGGTGAGCAGGCTTCAGAATGTTTAGCCTCCTTCCACCTTTGATTTCACCATTGTCCTCCCGCCCCCCTTCATTTTCAGCACATTGTGTTTAAGAGAAAATAAGACATGACCCACAAACTTCCTCAATTTTCAGTTACCCTCTCTCCACATTTTCTTTTTCTAAAATATATTTTATTGATTTTTTTACAGAGAGGAAGGGAGAGGGATACAGAGTTAGAAACATCGATGAGAGAGAGACATCGATCAGCCGCCTCCTGCACGTCCCCTACTGGGGATGTGCCCGCAACCAGGATACATGCCCTCAACCGGAATTGAACCCGGGACCTTTCAGTCTGCAGGCCGATGCTCTATCCACTGGGCCAAACCTGTTTCTGCTCCACATTTTCTTACCAGTGCTTCTCAACATGAGGTGCCAAGACCTGTGGCATTAGCACTACTGGGGAACTTGTTAAGAAGCCCTGCTGATGATTCCGGTGCCAGTTCAAACTTGAATACTGCTGACCTCCACACACCCCTTCCCTCCTTTTCTCCTCACACAGCACGGAAGTGGCTGCTCCCAGCACCTGGGCTCAGGATCCCATCCAGCTGCCTGTCTCTGCTGCCTTGAGCACAGCTCCCTTTTATGGGGCTTTCTTCCATCATCATCTACGCCAGTGGTCGGCAAACTTACTAGTCAACATGTGGCTTGCGAGCCGCAGTTTGCCGACCACTGATTGGCACAAACTCAGCTCACTCCTGGCTTTAAAACACAGCGATTGCTTCCCATCTCTACCTTCTCCTCTGCTTACAGCCCGGCTTCTTGAAGGAGCTGTCTCCATATCCTCAGGGGCCCTGCCTGTCCAGCCTGCTGTTCCCGGGATTTGCCCCCTGCTCCTGCCCTCTTGGAGGAAGCAGTGATCCCCTCGGTGTGAGGCCCAGTGTCCTGCTTCTAATGTTCCCTTAGCACAGGCGTGAAACAGAGGAATCAGTTAATGGTTAAGTAATTTCTTAGAGAGCCTCACATGCACTTGGTATGTGATAAGGAAAATGTAGGAGACTTTGCAGTTTCTAATCACAGTTGACCTGTCTTTACCATCTGATGCTGTGGGACACTTTCCCTCTACTAAAATACTATTTGTTGTTGTTTGTTTGTTAATCTTCATCGAGGGTATTTTTTTCCATTGGTTTTTAGGTAGAGTGAAAGGAAGGGGGAGAAAGAGAGAGAGAAAAACATAGATGTGAGAGGGACACATGGATTGGTTGCCGCCTGTACTCGCCCTGACCAGGGCCTGGATCAAACCTGCAACCCAGGTTTGTGCCCTTGACCGGAAATCAAACTCAAGACCCTTTGGTGGGTGGGCTGATGCTCTAACCACTCAGCACACAGGCCAGAGCTAAAACACTTTTTTACTTTTCTTCCTTAACTCCACATTCTCATGGGAAAGCGTGGAGTGAAGCCATTTTTATAAGGTTTGAGAACATGTAAAGCAATGCATATTATAAAAACATGCATGGAAATGATAAAATTTAGGACAATGGTTATGTCTGGGAAAGGAGAGGGTGTCAGAGATTGGGAAAAGCACACAGGAGCTTTAACAGAATCTGAAGCAAAGCTGGTCAAAATTTTTTACAAAGCTGGGTAGCTGGTACATAGGAATTCAATATACTATCTCTCTAGTATATGCTTAACATTCTACACTGTAAAATGTTGTTTTCAATATCTTCAAAACACATGAATATATTACATTCATTGTTGAATAGAATAGCATCCACTTTATAGAATAGCATGATTTTCTAAAAGTTGTTATTTGGATAAAAAAAAACAAAAAACGGTTGTTCAGGCAATAACTTAAAAAAACATAACTTTAGAAGACAAGTGCAAGTACCCCCATGTACTCATCAACTGGCATCAACAATTATGACCCACTGGCCAGCCTTGCCAATGAATTCATTCATTGAGGGTGTGTGTGTTTGGGGGAGGGGCAAAGCTTTGAACTGAGGCTCTGGCAGGCTGCCTTGGTGGAGATGCCCCGGAGGCAGTTGGAAAGGTGAGCTGGAATTCAGGTTAGAACCAGGGTGTCTGGATTCATCATAACTGCTCACCTTCAGAATTACACCCCATTCTGTTTGTGTTAATACCACATTGCAATCCATCTGCATTCTTTCTTGCTGTAAGAGTTTATGAACTTCGCCAAAACCATTTTGCTCAGTGGATAGCAGACTGGAGGGTCCCAGGTTCGATTCCGGTCAAGGGCATGTATCTTGGTTGCTGGCACATCCCCAGTAGGGGGCGTGAGGAGGCAGCTGATTGATTCTCTCTCATTGATGTTTCTAACTTTCTATCCCTCTCCCTTCCTCTCTATAAAAAAAAATCAATAAAATATATTTAAAAAAAAAAGAGTTTATGAGCTTCCTTGATGGTGAGGGAGTATCCTAAATGGACAAGAAGCTTGCATACTTGAGGGGTGACACTGCTTCTGAAGTCATAGCCAATCTAGACAAATGGCCCCTTTCTTCTCTGCATATGTATTTACATGCGGTTATGTTTCTGTAGGTGTTTGAAGCTCAAGAATATGAACGAATAAACTTCTTTCGGAACGCATTGTGGTTACACGTGAATCAGCTGTCAAAACAGTGTGTCACCAGCGATGAGGTGAGTCAGCGTCATCCATTAGCATGGAAGGAGCTGCAGACATTTATTAGTTCACCCCTCTCAACTGAAATGCAGAGAGGTTCAGTGCCTTACCCAGGGCCACACAGTTGGTTGATAGAAGGACCCAGTTAAGCACCTGACCTGCCTGCCTCTTGGCCTGTTTTACAGCTATGGCTTTTTCTTTAAGAAACTCAGAGCGGGAGGATAGAAAAAGGACATCTTAAACACAGTTCAATCTGTGGAAGACAGAGGTGTTACTCCATGAGTGTGAGTCCCAAGGATCACTCCAGGGCAGCACCGAGGACGAGCAGCTGACTGATGCCCCGGCTAATGGTCACTCCAGGACTTAGGATTTACTTCAAGGCATTCCTGGGCCATTATTCAAGTTTAATTTGTGCACAGTAATCCTCAGGAGGAACCTGGATCTCACAGGGGCCAGAATCAAGTTATTGCAACCTGCTTTCTAAGAAATAGCCACTCTCACTTAGACGATGAATTCACATTAGAACAGGTTGAGAACCGCTAGCAGGGTCGCCTAAGACCATCGGAAAATACAGATATTTACATTGCGATTCATAACAGTGGCAAAATTACAGTTATGAAGTAGCAACAAAAATAATTTTGTGGTTGGGGGTCACCACAACATGAGGAACTGTATTAAAGGGTCGTGGCATTAGAAAGGTTGGGAACCACTGCTTTAGAAGAACAATTAAACACAAAGAAAACCTGTAGGATGGAATGAAAGAACTTTTCTCCAAGTAATTGTCTTTGTGTCCCTGTGTTGCATTGGTCTTGGGACTTGGTATCTGTTTACTTTGCCCATCAGTGTGTTGTTTTTTTTAATTTTCCAAAATAAAATTTGGAAATGAGTCAGCCATATATCAAAGCTGTTTTAATAAGTTTTATGGCATCCTTCTTCCTTGATGCTTCTCTTTTCGTTAGATGTATGAAGAAGTCCGTAAGAGTTTGGAGTTGTGCAGCATCGAGAAGGACATTGAGTACTTTGTGAATCAACGAAAAACTGGACAGACGCCCCCAGGTGAATGGAGCGGCGGGGGCGGGGCTTCCTCTCAGCCATTCTCCTGTCGTGTGTTGTTGACAGTGGGAGACGCCTTCATGTTTTGTTTCTTGCTGCCTCCAGCACGCATCATGTATGAGAATTACTACTGCTCCCAGAAGAATGCAGCCCCATCAGGAAAGGCCACGGGGCTGAACTTAGCAAGGTAATGACCAGCTTCCTTTCAATGAAGAAAAATGCTTTTAATAGACATTTTTTGTCATTAGTGTTCGAAGACATTAGCATGGAAACATAGCTACCATTGCACTTGCTAGAGTTTTGGAAATAGCAGTTTTAGGGCAAATGTGAAATGCGTTTCTCCAGTCATAGCTCAGGGAGAACGATAGCATGCCCGGATGTGAATTTTATTATTCATGCATGAGTCCTATACCTTTCTCCTCGCCTGCAGAGAGTAGGAGTCAGCAAACTCTGGCCCTCTGTGAGTCAAATCCGACCTGTTGTGGTAGTGCCTGTGAATATTTTATGGTTGAAAAAAATTGAAAGAGCCGAGACTGGTTTGGCTCAGTGGATAGAGCGTCGGCTTGCGGACTGAAAGGTCCCAGGTTCGATTCTGGTTGGGGGCATGTACCTTGCTTGTGGGCACATCTCCACTGTGGGGCGTGCAGGAGGCGGCTGATCCATGTCTCTCTCTCATCGATGTTTCTGACTTTCTATCTCTCTCCCTTCCTCTCTGTAAAAAAATCAATAAAATATATTTTTTTAAAATTGAAAGAATACTATCTTGTGACATGAAAATTGTATCAAATTAAAACTTCTGTGTTTATCTATAAAATTTTTCTTTTTTCTTTTCTTTTTTCCATTACTATTTATCCCCTTATACTCTCTTTCACCTGCCCCTCTCTCTCTTAAGTATATAAAGTTTTTATAAAATACATGTTTATTGATTTTAGAAACAGGAAGAGAGAGGGAAAGAGAAACATCGATCAGTTGCCTCCTGCCTGCAACCAAGCCCCAACAGGGGATCAAGCCCACAACCTAGGCATGTGTCCTGAGCAGGAATTGAAGCGGTGACCTCTGGTGCCTGGATGGCATCCAACCCCCTGAGCCACACCGGCTGAGGCTATTTAAAGTTGTATTATAACGTGGCCACACTGGTTTGTTTACATTCTGTCTACAGCTGCTCTCCACTAGAGCTGACTAGAGCTGCAGGAGAAGCAACTAAATCACTTATCATCTGGCTCTTGACAGAAAAGTTTGCTGCCCCGACATAAAACATCCTGAGAGAAGAGGAACTTTTGTTTTATATACAATCACTTTGAAGTCTAAGTTGTTGCATTTTCAATCTAGTTTTTAAAAAGATAATGGCGCCGAAACCCGTTTGGCTCGGTGGACAGAGCGTTGGCCTGCAGACTGAAAGGTCCCAGGTTCTATTCCCGTCAAGGGCATGTATCTTGGTTGCCGGCACATCCCCAGTAAGGGGGCGTGCAGGAGGCGACTGGTCGATTTCTCTCTCATCGATGTTTCTAACTCTCTATACCTCTCCTTTCCTCTCTGTAAAAAGTCAATAAAAAATATATATTTTTTTAAAATAAAAAGATAATGGGTGGTTTTTCTTGCAGGGGGATGGCATGATCATCATCATTACTCAAAACAGTTCATAGAAATTAGCTCTTCTAGCAGGGGAGGTTGGGGGTTTCTGTAAGAGATCAACCGAAGGACTTGTGTGCATGTATATAAGCATAACCAATGGGTACAAGACACTGGGGAGGGGAGTGGCAGGTGAAGCATGTACTGGGGGATGGGGAAGACCAGAGGGAAGTCAATGGGGAAAAAAAGACATATGTACTACTATTTGTAATACTTTAAAGAATAAAAAAAAAGGAGGGGAAATAAAAGAGAAAGAAATTAGCTCTTCCAATCCTCACAGCGAGGTAGTTGTTTGTACTTCCCATTTCACACGCGGAGATGCCAGTGTACAAGACCAGGAAGTCTTGCCCACACAACCGAGATGTTCCTCCTGCCCGTCTGGTTGCGGGCCCAGGGCCCTGTGCGTCTGACCACGGGGCATCTCACGCTCAGCGTAGCAGAATGTCTGCATCTCCAGTCCAGCAGTCAGTGCTGCAGGCCTTGGCCTCATTAGAACTTTTCTTGAGTCTCTAAAGCAGAAGCTGGATTTGAGCAGAGTGCCAAGTGCTTGCTATGTGAGGTAGAACACTAGGAAAACAAGATCTTCTCTAAAAGACTTTGGTTTTCATTTCTTACAGGAGAGGACCTCTCCCGATTCCGAAGAGTTTACCAGGTATGCCGTCAAGAAAGCCCTTTGGAAATGCTTGTCAGGGTTTCTTTAAGGCGGAGGAGCTAGAATTGTGAAGTAACAGGAAAGAAGGGGATAATTAGAATCAGATTTCTGAAACAGTAAGTCTATATTAGAATCTTCCTATAAGGCTATGTGTCACACAGTGGAATTTGGAAATTGGTGCCTATTTTATAGCTATCCAAGAGAATTTAGCTCCTACAGTGCCAAAAGGAACTTCTTAGAAGGCAGTCTTACTTAAGAGATTATTTTATCTTGTATATTTTATGCCCATAATTGGATTTTTCACTAGTCACTGGTCTTCCCCTCACCCTCCAAACTGTTACCATATCTCTGGGAGAAATAGGAGGCATTGTAGCATTTTTTGTTAGTTATATTCTTTGGATAATGAGGAGATCCTTGAGAGTAAGCACTTTTCTTTTTCCTATACCACTCACAATACCTAACACAGTACTGGGCTTATAATAGGGACAGAACAAATATCTATTATTTGAATAAAAGAAAGGTAGACCTAACTATGTTCAAGGGAATGAGGGGAGAGACACTATTGCTGCATGGAGCAGCTTAGCAAAAATTTAGTAACCGGGGGAAAAATTAATGGCTGAAATGATGTCTTCGAAGAATATAAGGATTTACATTATTTTATTTCTTGTCTTATAATTACATGAAAATGTGGGTCTTATTTTTGTCCACATTTGAAGATGACTTTGCTGTAGGGGCAGCTAGCTAGACATGGATGAAAAAGGGCCAAAAAATAGTAATAGGAATTTCCAGAATATTCTCTGGTTTGTAGCCATGACTACCATTTGTAGGCTTTGTTGCTTTTTTACAAAAGGACAATCGCTAGAATCTTTGAGGCAAGTACCTTGATTTGAAGGGGCTAAGATCCTATGAAAAATATGTTAGCTTCATGTTGCTCTGTGTTCTGCTCTTTGCAGATGACCCAGATTATTCTCTGGTTGATGACTACAGTTTGATCTACCAGTAACGTCAATGGTAAGAGCCATTCATTTTTACGTCATCACGGTGTATTTAGACTGGTGATAATGTTTTTGAAGCCTTTGGTGCTTTTTTTTTGTTTGTTTTTAATCCTCACCAGAGGATACCTTCTTTCCATGGATGTTTTTAGAGAGAGGGTAAGGAAGGGGAGGAGGACACACAGAGAGAAACATTGATTGGTTAGCCTCCCACACCTGCCCTTAGGCCATGCCCTTGGTACATGCCTTTGGCTGGGAATTGACTCCAGGACCTTTTGGCTCCTGGGCTGACCCATGTCCTGCTGAGCCAAACTGGCCAGGGCTCATGCTTCTTGGTAACACCAAGTTCTTGCGCCAGGCAGGCTGGGGGGTGCGGGGTTCCTGCAGGGTGACTTCTTTGGATCCCGCCACGGAAAAGGGACTGGAGGCCACTCCATACCTGTTTGAATGAGGGCAGTTTCCCTTCATTCATGATTCCACAACCCTTTCCCTTGCTCTCATTAAGCTCTCTTGTGGCTTTTACTCACCTTCAGTAAAAGCAATGCTCACAAGCAAAACACAGGTGATTTTCACCTTTTCATTCCCCAAAGGGGAAAAGTCAAGTAAAAAGAAGTCAGTAGAAATAAGGCAGATATTAGTACACTCACCAAACACATTAGGGCGTCAGAGGGTCACCCTGCACCAGATTGCTGCTGCTCTGAACCAGCAAACCACAGGATTCCTAGAGCAGGACTCCTAAGTCTACCGTTGGTGCAAAGATGACTCATAGTCTTCGGCATTTAAGTGCTTGCAACGTGCCCCAAGTCACTGTCAGTCTTCACAAATGTTTCAGAATGCCTCCGAGGCCAAAACAGCAACATTAAGTGGAATTTCTCATAAAGTATAATGTTTTTAACCCGATCAGGCATATCTTGGGGTATGATGATATATATGCATTTATATGAGCAAAGAAAAGGTCTGAAAAGATATGTCCCCAAACAGGTAATAGTTTTTCTTTTTGTTTGACCACGTGTTTAATTGGCCTGCAATGAAGATTTATTACTTCTTTAATTAAAAACTGTTTTAAAGAATTGATCTTCTTTCTCTGGCCAGTGTGGCTCAGTTGGTTGAGCATCATCCCATGCACCAAAAAGTCACCAGTTCGATTCCCAGTAAGGGCACATGCTCTGTTTGTGGGCTTGATCTCCATACAAGAGGCAGCCAATGGATGTTTCTCCCTCCGTCCCTCCGTCCTTCCTCCTTCTCCCTTCCTCTTTCTCTAAAATCAATGAAAACAAATTAGAAAAAGATTCGACCCTCTTACATATTTTATCCTTTTATTCATTTATTTTTATTTGGCCAACACAGATTTAGTGCTCATCCCCAAAATATACAATTAACATTGACAGCTTCAAATACTCTTCCTTCTATTTCCTTTGCATATTTCTGACCTTAGTGTGTTCCTGGGAGAGAAGAGGAGAGGCAGGTAGGATGCAGGAAGTCATAATGAAAGTAGAACAATCTCTCTGCTCTCTTCCTGGTTTTGTGTACAGCATAGTGGTTGGACAGTCATATACTTTACATAGTGTTCCCCCTGGTATTTCAAATACCCACCTGACACTGTACATAGTTCTTATAATATTGTTGACTATATTCTCTATGCTATACTTTACATCATCAAGACAGGTGATAACTTTTGAATTAAAAATATGTCTATCAAAAATATAAATATAGCCGAAAACGGTTTGGCTCAGTGGATGGAGCATCAGCCTGTGGACTGAAGGGTCCCAGGTTCAATTCTGGTCAAGGGCATGTATCCTGGTTGTGGGCACATCCCCAGTAGGGGAAGTGCAGAAAGTGGCTGATTGATGTCTCTCTCTCATCGATGTTTCTAACTCCCTATCCCTTTCCCTTCCTCTCTGTAAAAAATCAATAAAACATATTAAAAAATAAATTAAAAAATATATAAATACATATATTATCCTATATAATAAAA
Organism: Lasiurus borealis; assembly: GCA_004026805.1. Taxonomy (NCBI): domain Eukaryota; kingdom Metazoa; phylum Chordata; class Mammalia; order Chiroptera; family Vespertilionidae; genus Lasiurus; species Lasiurus borealis. The sequence continues at coordinate 18,000 of PVJN01007278.1, read as the reverse complement.
GGATAATGTGAAAATTGACCAAACGGTGGAACAACTGGTCTCTATGACGTGCACTGGTCACCAGGAGCAGATGCTCAATGCAGGAGCTGCCCCCTGGTGGTCAGTGCGCTCCCAGAGGGGAAGCACCCCTCAGCCACAAGCTGGGCTGATGGTGGGCGAGTGCAACAGCGGGGGCAGGAGCCTGCCTTCGTGGCAGCGCTAAGGATGTCCGACTTCGACTAAGGCCCGGGCCCGTTCCTGGGGTCTAAGCTGTCAGTTGGAAATCCCTCGAGGGTACTCTTCCCTTCTCATCCCCCTCCCCCCCGTGCACAAATGTTGTGCACTGGGCATCTAGTTTACCATAAACTGATGGATGCTATGATCACATCTCATTTTTCACTTGGAATACCCATTTCTTGTCATGTGTTTTCCTTTATTCATGTTGAGTAAAACCTCAAGGTGGGAGCAGGGTGCTGAGGTGAATGGTTAATTCCAATGACATTTCTTTGTCATTTTCTTTCAGAAATCGGAGGTTTTTCTGGCTAGTGCTTCTCTGACCACGGAAGGAGGCACTCAAAGCAACCGAATCCCTAGAAATTATGGCCATCAGGAGGACTTCGAAGTGAACCCTGCTGTAATTTTTTGATATTTTAAATTCATGGTAGACATTTAGTTTAACTTAGCTAGTAGAGTCCTGCGGTTTCTAAAAGAGGTCGACAAGCTGGCCGAGACTCAAGAATGATCCTTTCCCAATCAGTTACTAAAGTTGTGGATGAATTGCGTTTCTTCCTTGAGCCAGGACAGTCTCTGAATTTGGAGCCTTGACTCTTGGGGGTTGGGGGACAGGAATGACTAGAGAGGTGTCTGAGCAGCAGCCTGCACAAGAAGTCCCTAGGGCTTTGGGGCAGTGTGCTATGGCATTTCCGCAGTGACACGCTCTCCGAGGTGCAAAATTTACAATCACCTTCCTTTTCGGCTGGAAGACTTAGAGGCCCTCTGATCGCACTTTCTCATTTTAAAGATGAGGAATTGAGACTCAAAAGTGTGAAATCAATTTCCTTACTGTTGTCCCAGCGGGTTCTGGACAGAACCAGAACTAGAGTGCGAGCTCAGCCCACATCAGCATTCTCCCAACCCTTCCCGAGGTGCTGGTGCTCATGTTGAAATGTAAGACGCCAAATGTTTCTGCTGGCATCTTCTCAGCTGGGAGAACTCCCAGGGTTTAAATGTCAGATTTATTTTTATGTGGCTGACTGTGTCTCCTGAACTACACAGCACCGTATTTAATTGAATGAAGAAGCCTCAAGTATAAAATATACTATTATATATACCACTGGGAAAGAAGGGAGGGAGAGAGTTGACAGTGAACTTGGGATAGTTAATTGGCCAAGCCCATTTGAATTTGAAATGAAGTGTGTAAAGAAAAAAATACATCCTAGAATCAATGAAATGTGATTATTTACTATTAAACTGAAGAGAAAGAGTTACAAACCCAGCCCTCAGTCCTGAGTCTTCTTTAAATCATCAACCTTACCCTTTCACAGGAAACCCGGGTCTTCTCTTGTCCCCCACAAACAACGGGGAGATTATGTTCCTTTCGTACAACACTCATGCGCTGAGAAAGCGGTTCATTTGAGTTCATGACAAGTTAAAATAGCACCCGTACTTATTCAGTAAAATTCTATTCCCACAAGGCAAATATTGTCCTCCCCTGCTCTGTGCTTTCCCAGAGCTATGGCAAGTTGATGGAAGAAGCTGGATTATTTTCCCTCTTCATGGAAGGTGCTATTGAAAGCGGCAGCTTCTTGTCGTGACAGGAAACTTGCAGCAGTTGGATATCCTTTTGAGAAACTGAAGTTTGCAAAGGGCCACCGACTTCCCCAAATTGAACGGTCTCAGGACACTTTCCTTCGAACTCAGCACATCCTAAGTGCTTTATTTATTATGGGCAACTCCTCAGGGATTTCACTTTTCTATCAGTGAGTGTGATTGATGTAAAAGTTTTATGCATTGGCGGTATTTTTATTTTAATTGCTCTTTCAGTTTGATATAAGTGAAATAAAGGTTCTTGGTGATTTGGGACTGACTTTGCATTTTTGTGTTAATCATCTCTCTCTCCCAAGTGCTGTTTGGCCCTTTGCCACACTTGCCATGGTGAGAAAACAGAAGGACAAACTGCCGTTCAGGGAGCCCACGGGAAACTGGTGCCATGTCACTTCCTACTAATCCTCCAGGTGCCAGCTTCAAAGCCACTTCCTCAGGGACCCCGCTGCTGTAGCCTTCCTCCTTCCCACATTTTTCTTGTTATTACGTGATTCACTCTTGAAATCAATTGTTCAAGGTTCGGTTCTCTCCTAGACCTTAACCTCCATGAGAGCAGGGCCCCTTTCTATCCTTTTTCCAACTGCATCCTAAGACCATGACACATATCTATATATACACAGTAATATGTAAGCGACCCTTACAGCAGATGACCTGAATGACTGGTTGCTATGATGTGTACTGACCACCAGGGGGCAGATGCTCAATGCAGGAGCTGCCCCCTGGTGGTCAGCGCGCTCCCACAGAGGGAGCACTGCTCAGCCAGAAGCTGGGCTCAGGGCTGGGGACTTCAGTGGCTGTGACAGGAGCCTTCCTGACTCTGTGGCAGTAATACCGAGTGGCGGCAGCAGGCACAGTGGGCCAGGATAAGTGCGAGCAACACGGTGCCTGGCCCCAGTTTGGGCTCCTTCCTTGGCACACTTGGCACACTGCTACATCCCCCGAGGGGTCCCAGACTGCAAAAGAGATGTATGACTGCCAACTTAGGCCCGTGGGGATTGGGCCTAAGCTGGCAGTTGGACATCCCTTGAGGGGTTGCAGACCATGAGAGGTCATAGGTCAGGTGGAGAGACACCCTCCTACCCCATGCATTCATTTCATGCACTGGGCCTCTAGTTAGTAAATATGAAAGAATAGGGACCTAGAAGAGAACATAGGGAAACAACCAGTGGAGAGAGAAATAAAATATGAGCTATTCTGCTGATAGTTGGTATGCATTTTTTAAACATTTTTATTGATTTCAGAGAGGAAGGGAGAAGGGACAGAGAAATAGAAACATCAATGATGAGAAAGAATCATTGATTTGCTGCTTTCTGCATGCCCCACACTGGGGATTCAGCCTGCAAACTGGGCATGTGCCCTGACTGGGAATCGAACCATGACCTCCTGGTTCATAGGTCAGTGCTCAACCACTGAGCCACATGGGTTGGGCCAACTGTTGGTATCTTGAATGTATCTGCAAATAGTGCTGAAGTATATATAATAAGAAGTTAACACTCCTCACCCTAGAGTTAACCATTATTAACCTTTCACACATTTTCTACCTATGTACAAATATCTGAAACCGAGTCTTTGCATATATTACCTGTTATCTTTTAATTTATAAATCTTGGAGATATTTCCTTGTAAGGATATATAGCTCTACTTCATTTTTCCTTTAATTAATAAAAGGTTCCATAACTTCATTTAAACTAACTTCTGATGGTCATTGTTATTTCCAATTTTCCTACAAATAAAAACAATGCTCACAAGTGTCTATACTTACATATTTGTGTGCATTTGGGCTTCTATACTAGTATGGTAGATGCCCTTTCCCTGAATCCTACCCTGACTCACCATAGATGAATAATAATTGTGATGCTTTAGATTAGAGTTTCTCACCATTCCAAAAAAGGTGAGACCCTGTTACTGTCTTACTGGGAATGGATCTGATTCCAGTATCTGATCCTGACACATAAGCTCCATTTCTAATACTGTCTTAGTTTGGGTTAGCCCAGAAGAAAGCCTAGAGACAGGGACTTGAAATCAAGTTGCTTATCTAGGAAGTAAGTCCAGCAAACACCAGTGTTAAAATGGGAAGTCAGAAAGGAAAGAGAAGTGAAAAAACAGTTGCCACTGTGGGAAATGAGCTGACTCCCACTGGGGACTCTGGGAAATAGCACAGAACACATGCCTCAGTTCTTCCACCGGGCAGGTGAGGGAGCTGGGTATTTATATGTGGCTTATTCCCAGTCAGGGCACATGCCCAGTTTGCTAAAGCTGCTGCACCACAAATTAGGTGGCTTAAAAGATACACATTTATTGCCTCACTGTTGTGAATTCCGAAATCAGTGTCGGCAGGCCTGGCTTCTTCTGAGGGCTGGGAGGGAGGGATCTGCTCTAGGCAGCCTTGCCTTGCAGATGGCTGTCTTCCCTTTGTGTGTGTGTCTCTGGGTCCCAATTCCCCCCTTTTTATAAGGACAACAGCTGTAACTGCATGAGAGCCCGCCCTTATGACTTCATTTTGATTTGATTATCCCTGGAAAAGATCTTGTTTCCAAATAAAGTCACATTCTGAAGTGCTGGGGGTTAGTATTTCAACATGTAAATATTTTGGGATACAAATCAACCGGTAACTCTTTATATGCCAGCTCTTGCCGGCCACTGGTTGAGTGTTGCTATCAGTTCAGTGCATTATTCCCCGGGCACGTTCATCCTGTCATACATGTGGCCAAAGAGAGCCCTGAGGCTCGGAGGGGCTCGCTGCTGGAATCCGGGTCTGCAGACGCAGACATGCTCAGGGGATACAAGCAGGACGCCCGCAGTGTCTGATGGTTTGGAGGTGCGAATACTGTTTCTGTGACTCATTTAAATTTTGTTCTTAGAAAATAAAATAACGAAAGGGAAAATAATAGGAAAAATACAATTTTATGGTTTTCTTCCTGTAGAATAAAAGATCAACAGAAGAGATCGCCTCTATACACGAGTCTTTTTAAAAAATGTAGGTTGGATTTAAAAAAATATATATTTTTTTAATTGATTTTTTTTTTTTTTACAGAGAGGAAGAGAGAAGGATAGAGAGTGAGAAACATCAGTGAGAGAGTAACATTGATTAGCTGCCTCCTGCACACCCCCTACCAGGGATGTGCCAGCAACCAAGGTACGTGCCCTTGACCGGAATCAAACCGGGATACTTCAGTCCGAAGGCTGATGCTCTATCCACTGAGCCAAACTGGTCAGGGTGGATATTTTTGGTAATAAATTTCACCGCTAGCTAATTGTGTCAAGAAACTGAAATAATTTAGAAGTAACATAATTTTGAAAAATAATTTTAAAATGCATTTAATAACCATGAATGATGAAATAATGCCTCATTCAGAATAATGTACGGGGAGTAATTAATTAGAATGAATGACTTGGAAATGGTGTCACAAGAGGTTTCACCAATGGGGAGTTGCCACCAGATGGCAACAGAGATCCTTAGAAGCTAATTTTCGCGAGCAAGTTTAAGAAAGGTCCACCCCGCCAAAACCAGTTTCCCTCAGTGGATAGAGCATCGGCTTGCGGACTGAAAGATCCCGGGTTCGATTCCGGTTGGGGGCATGTGCCTTGCTTGCGGGCACATCTCCACTGTGGGGTGTGCAGGAGGCGGCTGATCGATGTCTCTCTCTCATCGATGTTTCTGACATTCTATCTCTCTCCCTTCATCTCTGTAAAAAATCAATAAAATGTATTTAAAAAAAGAAGAAGAAAGAAAGAAAGAAAGAAAGGTCCATCCAGGGCTCCTTCCTGGTTCAGCAGCCTTCACTGAAGCCCTTATGACAAGTGCTGTTCCAGAGGCTGGCTAACTTAGCAAAATGGTCGTATGACATTTGGGGATGCCATACTATAATATGTGAATGATACTCCCTTTATGAATGTCTGGTTTTTGTTTTTAATTGATTGGAATGTTTTTCTGAGCTTAAAAATTATTTTAAATTATGAAAAGTGCAATAAAATTCATGTAACCCATTGGTGGGCATTTTGATATTTACTAAAATTAAAAATAAGAGCTTTCCAACTTGGCCCTGGCACTACTGACTCGCAACAAGAAGGGCGGTGAGAAGAACAGGGAACATTCTGCCATCAATGATAGTGACCAGAGAATACACCGTCAACTTCACAGGAACATCCATGGAGTGGGTTTCAAAAAGTCTGCCCCTCGGGCACTGGAAGAGACCTGGAAACTTGCCATGAAGGAGACGGAGCTCCAGATGTGGGCACTGACACCAGCTCACCTAAGCTGTCTGCAACAAAGGAATAAGAAATGTCCGGTGCGGCTGTCCGGAGTACTATAAGGATGAAGCTTCACCCAACAAGCTCTATATGTTGGTCCTACATACCTGTCCCTGCTTTCAAAAATCTAGAAACAGTTAATGTGGATGAGAACTAACTGCTAATTGTGGAATACAATTATAAAACTGCCCAAAATAAAAATAAATGAGAATGTCTCTTTGAGCAGCAATGTAGGCAGGCATCTATCTTATAGATGTACACATGCACAAAAATATGTAAGTATGGTCACTGGTAAGCATTGTTCTTATTAGTGGAAAAATTGGAAATAACAATGACCATCGGAAGTTGGTTTAGCCGAAACTGGTTTGGCTCAGTGGATAGAGCGTTGGCCTACGGACTGAAGGGTCCCAGGTTCGATTCTGGTCAAGGGCACGCGTGGTTGTGGGCACATCCCCCCAGTAGGGGGCATGAGGAGGCAGCTGATTGATTTCTCTCATCTCACTGATGTTTCTAACTCTCTCTCTCTCCCTTCCTCTCTGTAAAAAAATCAATAAAATATATTTAAAAACAAAAAAAACAAGTGTTTGCTGAAACCAGTTTGGCTCAGTGGATAGTGTTGGCCTACGGACTGAAAGGTCCCAGGTTCGATTCCGGTCAAGGGCATGTACTTTGGTTGTGGGCACTTCTCCAGTGTGGGGCGTGGAGGAGGCAGCTGATTGATGTCTCTCTCTCTCATCGATGTTTCTGACTTTCTATCCCTGTCCCTTCCTCTCTGTAAAAAAATCAATAAAATATTAAAAAAAAGAAGTTGGATTAAATGAAGTTATGGAACATTTAATTAATTAAAGGAAAAATGAAGTAGAGCTGTCCTTACAAGGAAATATCTCCAAGATTAATATATTAAAAGGTCACAGGGAATACAGGCATAGAGTATTTCAGAATGTGATATTTGTACATGGGTAGAAAAAGTGTGAACGGATGTATGCTGCACTGTTAATAATGGTTAAATGTAGGGTGAGTAGTGCTAATTTTTTATTATCTGTACTTCTACACTGATTGCAGACACATTTAAAAATATTATAGCCCTAGCTGGTTTGCTCAGTGGACAGAACATCAGCTTGTGGACTGCAGGGTCCCAGGTTCGATTCGGGTGGAGGACACATGCCCAGTTGCTGACTCCATCTCCACTAGGGGGTGTGCAGGAGACAGTCAATCAATGATTCTCATTATTGATGTTTCTGTCTCTCCTTCTCCCTTCCTCTCTGAAATCAATAAACATATATTAAACAAAGAATATTATAATTTAAAACTATTATTAAACAATAAAATAAAACTATTATAAAACACTTGGAGAAAAAAAAAATAAATCCAATATCCAATTATCAACATTGTGACTATTATAAATAATCCAGTGTCTTTCTTTTAAACAATATATTTCTGATATCTTCTTGGCCTCAGTGTATAAGTATAGAGTATTGTAAAAATGGAGACTCCACCATTTACTACCTGTGTGACCTTAGGCAAATAATTCAGCTTCTCTGAGCCTTAGTCTCTGCCTATAAAATGAGAACGATAAAAATAATAGACTCTGTAGGGTTGTTGTGAGAATTAAATTAGTTATATGAAAAGTACTCAGAACAGTTTCTGGCTGATGGTAAGAGCTCAGGAAATGGTAATTATTACCACCTAGAAATCAGCAGTAGCAAAGCCCTCACTGCAAATTAGGCCAGTAATGAACCTTGTTTGCTGTCGAAGAGATTTTGTTTTAGAGTGACTGCAGAAAGCACTTATGTATAAAGATACATTTATTATTATTTTTAAGGTAATCTTTTAAATTAATTATTAAAAAATGAATCTTCAATACATTCAAGTCATACACATTTTAAAATTTAGTTTTTCTTAAGTTTTCAAGTTATCTTTATAAATCTGAACGTTGTATTTATAAATCTAATACACTTAACTAACCATTTTCAAAGGGGAACTTGAACGTTTGGTCAACTCACATTCAATAGACCAAACTTTGTTAAAGAATCCATCCCTTTTATGACTCAATTCCTTCAAACATTTAAACATCAGTATGAAATGTATTCTGCTTTATTCCATTGCCTGAACTGACCAATAAACATAACTTCTTACACAATTCTATTAAGGTCTAACAAATTCAGTTTATAAACACATAATATGCCTGCTTTTCCCCATAGCCTGTCATATAGTATTTATTGCACTTTGTCTATAGTTGTGTCTGCTTCCCAACTAAGCTGTAAAACATGGGGGGTGAAGGTAGGGCCAGTTCTGTTTTGTTAAGTAGTGAAGGCTTTGAAGGCCAAAAGGATTTGAATTGGCAGAAGCCAGAAAGAGTTTTCTAGACCAGAAGAAATACCAGCAAAAATTGTGGAGAGTAATGGTAGTATAAATATTGTAAATATTTTGTAAATATTGTCCAAGTTTCCCTGTGATAATTTTATATACACTTATACCCTTCTCTCTCACAGGATATACAAAGTGCATATATTTTCTTAGTAGCTTGATAACTTTTGTTGTTGTTAAAAGATTTGGGATCAAAATACGTAAAACTTTATTTTACATGTTTAATGAGCTCTTCAACAAGACACTATACAGGTTGCATCTCTGAAGTCCTTTCCACTTCTCATGTGTATTCCTGGATTTTTCATTTGTGGACGAAAGGGCCACACGCTAATTTGACAAGTTCAGGAAAGGCCTGCATGGCAGTCTTGTAAACTTTTAAAACCTAATGTAGCCACAAAGGATGGTCTGAAATTAAAACTTTAACTAAAAGCAGTTATGGTGAATAGTCACTTCTTAGGCCAGTATCTTCCCTGACAAAGTCAATCTTTAACTTAACTGAGCCTACTGTCTTTTTGCACTTATGATAACATATCACAGAAATGTCAGGGTTACTTGTAATTTCCCTTTTTTTCTGGACCTCTCAGGGCACAACCAAATGCCGTGGGTGCCAGGACAGATACCACAAATTCCTTCATTGTTGTTGTTATCATTGACTGTTAATTATCCTGTACCCACCCAAGTAAATAAAGTATGTGTCTATCATTTTACTTTTTATCCAATCCCAGAGGTTATTCCCTCCCCCCCCAACCTCTTTGCTTTCTCCACCTCCCTGATCTATCACCAGTGGAATTCATGTAACCCACTAATGTCTCCTCTTTTGGTTGGAAGGTATAAAACAAGGTGAAAACCTGCCATTCTCCAGATTATTATCCCAATTCACTGAGATTCTGTTTCCCCGCAAGTGTCGAAAATTTGGCTCAAATAAACTCACAAAAATTCTTTACAGGTTTGGATGTTTTTACTTTTAACACATTCTAGGGTATGCTACCAGTGAGTTCATAGTTGTTGTTTTTCTTTTCCTCCCATACACACCAAATATCTTATTCCACATCAGACAAAACAACTCCCTATCATTCATTCATTCATTCATTCGAATCAGCAAATATTAACTGAGCATCTACTATGTGTTGGCCAGTAGTCTAGCAGCCCTTGGGGTGCCTCAAGGAACAAAATGAAGAACACTGCCCTTGAGGATTTTATTTTCGACCCAGATTAACAGACACAATAATTTAAGCAAATTATTTAATATTTTAAGTTATTAAGGGCTTTGGAAAAAATAAATGGCAGAACTGGAAAAGGGAGATGGGGCCAAAATGTTCACATCTGGAATTTTAAATAAAATTTAAATTAAATTATAAATTATAATTGTAAAATCTATATTAAGAATATTTTTATAGCCTGGCCAGGTGTAGCTCAGTGCTTGAGCATGGACCTATGAATCCGGAGGTCACAGTCAGGGCACATGCCTAGATGCGCGGGTTCGATCCCCAGTGGAGGGCGGGGGGGTTGGGGGGGCATGCAGGAGGCAGCCAATCAATGATTCTCTCTCATTGATGTTTCTATCTCTCCACTCCTCCCTGAAATCAATAAAAAAAATTTTTTTTAAAGAAGAACATTTTTAGGGGTCTTTTATTGCTCTTTCCTTTGCCTTCTTCAGGACAAATGTCTCTTTCCTGGGAACTTGCATAGTAATGATAATAACTACTATTTACTGACATGCCTGCCACTACCAAGCACTTTTCACGATCAGCCCATGTAACCTTCATGACAATGTAAAAGGCAAGCGCCATCCTTCTCCTCTGCAAAGGAGGAAGCTGCACTTCGATGCACATAACGGTTCTTCCTTCAAGTGCAAACCCGAGGCTGAAGCTAACGGGACCTGGTTATCCAAACACGGCGAACAGGCAAGCCCCTTCCCCCGGGTCCTTTAAGCCACCGCGGCTGCCCGGGGATCCAGACAGCGCGTGGCTCGGCAGCGCTCGGCAAACTGACTCGCGACCTGTCAGCTGCACGGTTCGCGCCCCGCCGCTCCCCGCGACCCCGCGCAACTCCGAGCAACCAGCGCGCCCCTGGGCGTCCGCAGGCCCCGAGCGCCCGGGCCAGGGGGCGGGGCCAGAGGCGAGGGGCGGGGCCGCCCGCGTCCAGTGAGCGGCTCTCCCGGAGCGGTTTGTCCTACGCCGCAGCCCGTAGAGGCTCCCAGTTCTCGCCCCTTCGCCGGGAGTGGCGGAGACGTGGTCATGTGACAGGCCGGGGGGCGGGGCCGGGCAGGTTGTGGGAAGCGCCGGGGCTTGACAAAAACAAACAGCGACGCCCGACGCGGCAGGGTCTATGGCTGAGGCCGTGAGGCCCGCCCGCCGGGCCAAGGCCAAGGCCGGGCGCTCCAAAACCAAGGTGAGGCTCTCCCTCCGCCCGCCCCCGCTTCCCCGCTTCCCCGAGCCCCCCGGAGGCGCGGTGTGTCTCCCCCTTCCGCTCCTGGGCCTCCCTGGCCAACTGCACCCCTCCCCCGAGTCCTTCGCATCCTCCCCTGCCCCCGCCGCCCCGGGTTTGATCCCCCGCCCGGGGCCTCCCTCCCTCCTGGCCCCGGGGCCTCCTCCGCGGCCCCTGCCGGGCTGTCAGCAGCCCGCGGCGGCTTCGGGTCTCGCTGACCTCGCTGGGCTCCTCTTGACTTTGCTCACTGCGTCTGGATTCCTGCCACGAAGCGGCTCTTCTCGTCCCCAGGCTCGTCTTTGAATCTCTCTCTTTTTCCTCTTTATCATGTGAGAGCGTTTTCCGTCCTGCTTGTGCGGCCAGAGGGAAGGAACCTCTCCTCCGCGCACAGAAAGCCTCCTCTGGCTCTTTGGATAGGGACAGGCAGCAAGGGATGGGCCTCTTCGCTTTTAAAACTCAGGGTGATGAGGGTGCTAGTTATTTATCGTTATCCTGGCTGTTTAAGGTGGGGGGAAGGGGCACGAATGGCCAGGAGTTAAACTAGATTGACAGGGTTGGGAGAGGATGGGGGGCAGGGGGACGGATTAGACCAGCGGTTCTCAACCTGTGGGTCGCGACCCCTTTGGGGGTCGCCTAAGACCATCGGAAAATGCAGATATTTACATCACGATGCATAACAGTAGCAGCATTTCATGGTTGGGGGTCACCACCACAGGAGGAACTATATGCAAGGGTCGCGGCCTTAGGAAGGTGGAGAACCACTGGATTAGACTGACATGTGTGGTATTGGTGTTTTTTTTTTTTATATTTTATTGATTTTTTTACAGAGAGGAAGGGAGAGGGATAGAAAGTCAGAAACATCAATGAGAGAGAGACATCGATCAGCCGCCTCCTGCACACCCCACTGTGGAGATGTGCTCGCAAGCAAGGTACATGCCCCCAACCGGAATCGAACCTGGGACCCTTCAGTCCGCAGACCAACGCTCTATCTGCTGAGCCAAACCGGTCTCAGCATATTGGTGTGTTTTTCGGTTGACTTGTTTTTAGGTGTAGTCCGGGTTTTCATCTTGTTCCTATCTATTTTTCTGAAGTGACATTTATTTTACACGGAACAGATTAAATGCTGCCCCTGGATGGCTGGACCTGGGTAATTCTGGCTTACCCGCAGCTGAATTTACATTAAGGAAATCGTGAGGATGGTGTTACAAGTACATACAGGAAAATTTCATTTCCACAAATGGGTGATGTTCCAGAGCAGGGGTAGCTTAAAAAATGAGACCCAAATCTGATTTCCTGACAGGAACAAGGCTTGAACAGGAGACCATAGTGTTCAAAGGTACTGCATTTAATAAGTTGCACATGATTTAGGTGGATCCCTTTCATTACGATGCCTTTTAAAAAGGCTCTAGTGAGTCCTGTGCATCAGTGTACCACACGTGATCTTGGCCAAAAGGCCGAGAAGCGATGCATCAGTGTACTTCGCTGAGCTCATCTCTTTGGGGAAAAAAACATTTTGCTACCTAATTTCACAAACATTTTTAAGAGAAATACTTTTGCACTTAATTGGGCAAGAACTATCAACACAGAGGAGGAAGAAAAAAAGCCATGGTCAGCCACGCATAAGGTCCCTGAACCCATAGTTAAGTACAACATGTAAGCAGCAGTCTGTAGAGAACACAATCTTAATTAATTCTTAATCTCTTTTAAAGAAATGAATGACGAAACTAAAGCATGGATTAGTTGAATGGTAAGCCGAAAGGCGTGCAGTTAGTGAGAAAACTCAAACCACCACCAACCTCCAAGGAAGTTTTGTTTGCTACACTGGCCTCCATGTTCATTCTTGCTGCCATTGTCTAAACTAAAGCTGCGTTGATAGGGATTGATATTTAAAAAACTGATTACTCTCCTCCTGAAAACCTTTCAAAGCTTTCCCATAGCACAGAGACTAGAGTCTCTAAAGTCCTTAGCATAGACTCAGAGCCCTCAATGATCTGGCTTTTTTAAAAAAAAAATTCTGTATTGATTAAGATGTTACATATGTGTCCTTATCACCCCCCACCCCCACTGCCCACCCCTCCTACTTCTTCCCTTACCCTCCCTCCCGTTGTCTGTGTCCATTGATTAGGCTTATATGCATGTATACAAGTCCTTTGGTTTATTTCTCCCCCTTACCTCCACCCTCCCTATCTTCCCTCTTAGGTTTTGCGGTCTGATTGATGCTTCTCTGTCTCTGGATCTGTTTTTGTTCATCAGTTTATGTTGTTCATTATATTCCACAAATGAGTGAGATCATGTGATATTTATCTTTCTCTGACTGAGATCTGGCTTTTTTTTCTCTTCATCCTCAGGTCTGTTTCCTGCTCCTCCCTCTCCCCATCCATTAGTACCACTCACATCTTTATGTCATTCATTTCACTTGTAGTTACTTTGTCGACATCTCTATTTTCCCTTAAACTGTGAACTCAGTAAAGGAGGGACCTGTCTTGTCTGTCTTGTTCCTATTACCTTTCACAGCTCTTGTGGGCCCTGGGTAATATTTGTTGGGTGAAGGAGTAAAGATCAGTATTGAATAATATTTCCAAGCTTTATCACTCAGAAGAATTTATCCTGGTAGATTTCCTGAGTGGTATGAGAATACAAATGAGAAGAGTGCACAGTACCTGCAAGGCCCTCATACTTGTCAATCTAGAAACTTAATCCTCCTTTTCGAGTAAGCAGATTCATTTCTTGGCACTGGTTATGGTTTGGCATTGATCATAAAGTCCCACATTAATGAAACTTTTGCCATCTGTGCTATAATTTGGCAGCTCTTTACAGAGTCATAAAGTCGTTCCAGGGCTCATTCAGGAAATGAGTAGTGTCATGTGCTATTGCCATTGAAATAGTTTCAGCGGCTTCTGGATTTTACCACGTCGCTGACCTGCATTCTTCATGGTTAAATCACCTGGTAGATGACCTCACATTGTCAGGTTGTGGTTATCACCTGATACCTAAGAGTTAGTCCTAATAACATTTTCATTAAAGAAAAGTCATCTGCTAAATGTATCCCCCACCTCAGAAGACCATGACTTTATCGATCTTGGTAAACTATAGGTTAAGAACAGTAGATTTTTAGATTGGACTTACTTTGTAGAAGCAGTATATTTTATAGTCATGGAAAGTATTTTATAATTAACTAGAGGCCCAGTGCACGAAATTCATGCATGGGGATTGTGTCCCTCAGCCCAGCCTGCACCCTCTCCAATCTGGGACACTTGAGGGATGTCTGACTGCCCGTTTAGGCCTGATCACTCACAACTGCCCTCCCTTGCTTCTTTGTATTTCAAATCTTTGACTTGATTCTTGTGATCCTCTAGACATTTGTTGAATCTCTGTATATTATTTTTTATTTCAGTCAATGTATGCTTAATTTCTAGTTGGTCCTTTTTCATATCCTCAAGGGGCTCTTTAAATTTATTGGCTTTTTCTAGAAAATTCTTGAAAAACCTTATAACCATGATTTTGAACTCTATATCCAGTTGTTTGCTTTCCTCCATTTCTTTCATTTGTGGCCTGTTTCTCTGTCACTGCATTTTTGCCGAATGTGTCTGGGTCCCCAGAGTCTTGCCTGGAGCTGGAGTTCAGAGCAGTTGGGAGCTTTTGTCTCCCTTCTGATTGAGAAAGCCAGCTGCATACTCAGTTGCCAGCCTTCTTCACGCACACACCTCCATACCTCTGTCTTCCGCAGTTCCTCTGAGTCTCAGTGTGCTTTTCTCTTTTCTTCTAGTTGTAGAATTTCCACTCAGCCAGCCTTCCTGTGGTTCTGGATGATGTCTATTTTGTTTTTTAGTTGTAGTTTTGAAATTGTTGTGCAAGGCAGCAGTTTAGGTGTTTACCGATGCCGCCATCTTGGTTTCTCCCTCAAGGTGATTCTTAGTGAAGGTGACATTTATATAAAGACATGAAAGAGATCAGGCAGTTAGCTCTGTGAATATTGGGGGAGAATGTCTAGGCAGAGGCAATAGTGGAGGAAAAAAAACACCAAACTTCTAAAAGTGCCAGAGCACATGGTAAGTATAAATATTTGTTGGATAATTCAATAATTTCTTCATATTAGGATGCTGTACCTAGGATGGAGCTGAGCATGTAGCTGGTACTTAATTTTTGTAAATTATAGGTCATCCTCACTATTGTCTCAAGAAACATTGATTGAATACAGTGTCAAAAGGCAAAAGCAGATCGGATCCAAAGAAGCATAAGATCCAAAGAGGCATAAAATCAAAGGCAGATCCAGTGCTAAAGAGGCCTAAGAAACATTTATTGAACACAGAAATCCAAGGCAGATCAGACCCTTCAGTCCGAGAGCAAATGCTCTATCCACTGAGCCAAACTGGCTAGGGCAGTCTCTTTCTATTTTAATTTTAGCTAGCTAGTTACAGTGGTTAGATTACCATTGTCCATCCATCCCTCCCTCTGTCCTCTTCTGATCTGCTAGTATACATCTTCAGGTTCTCCTTTCCCCTCACCTTTTCCCCTGGGACAACTCTCTGTTAATTCCTCTTTGACTAACTTTCCTCTCTCCACAGGTAGAGTTTTCTTTGGTCCCACTTTTGAAACCATGAGAAGCTTTAAGTTCTCCCAGGGAAACTAAAATCTAAAGGCTTCTGGTTCTTCCCCAGGAGGGGCTAGAAGCTTTTAAAAATTATGTAGTTGATTATCTAACCACATTATCTGTTGCTATTATTATGGTTATGATTACTCCCTGCAAGGTAGATAGATGGAAGAGGGCAGCAAGTTCGGGAGCAGCAGCTGGAGACTTTATTTTGTTTAGAGAGGATGAGGGTTTGAAATGGCCAGGGCAGTCCTGCAGTGGGGAGAGTGGAAGGGGGAGGTGGAGTCGGAGTGGGGCGAGAGTGACAGGAGGAGATTAAAAACTGCCTGAGGGATGGGCTGGAGAGGAAACATGATGTAGCCTGTGGCTTGGAGGAGGTGTGGTGTTTTCTGTGCGCTTGATCATGTGGCCTGTCATGCGCCTGCTTCCAGCTTATCTTCTAGTTAGCATTTATCCTCCCAGAGGTCTCAGAGTTTCAGAAAAGAGAACTAAAAATTTTCCTTCTACTCACTAGCCCAGTCTCTACTTGCTTTCTTGCTATTCTTTATTTCCCAACTCAGTAAGTGTCTAAAATCTCTTAGGTTTGTTTTTAACAGCTTTATTGAGCTATAATTCATGTACTATACAATTCACCTATCTAAAGTGAATAATTCAATGGTTTTTAGTATGATCACAGGCTTGTTAACCTTCACCATAGTTAGGAACTACAGTGGTACCTCGAGATACGAGATTTTTGAGATACGAGCCATCGAGCAAGCGAGTTTTTCGAAATATGAACAACATTTGAGATAGGAGTAATTGCACGGATCGGCGGTTGCACACGACCCACCAGTTTACCGCCACTCGAGCGTCTCATAGTTTCCCACGCCTCAAGGTTATGGAACGAATTAAACTCGTATCTCGATGTACCACTGTATCAAGCTGTTTTGGCTTAGTGGCTTCATCTTGCTACATTCCCTTTAGCATCGTATGAAGATTCTAATTTCTCTACATTCTTGCCACTGCTTATTATCTGACTTTAAATAGTCATCCTACTGGCATCTCATTGTGAGTTTGATTTGCATTTCTCTAATGGCTAATAATAGTGAGCCTCTTGTTATGTGTCATTTATATATCTTCTTTGGAGGAATATGTATTTATTCAGTTCTTTTGCCTATTTTTAAATTGACTTATTTATCTCTTTATTATTGAGTTAGAAGAGTTCTCTTAAAGAAATTTAACCAGTCAATTTGAAGATCTAATAGGTTTTCTTAAGTGATTCATGAATTGGAAAGCATTCTATCTAGCAACTAGAAGGGTCCTCTGAGGAGTGAACAAAATGAAAGGCTTTATAGGCAGAAAGAGGGTGGGACTAAGATATTAAGAGAGGATTATTTCAACTCTGGCCAGTGTGACTCAATTGGGCAATGCCCGGCTTCCTCTCCCTAGCGACTAGTCTCCTTGGAGTTTCTTCAGCCCAGGAACTGCACTTGCTTTGTAGCCAGGCACAAACATTTTACAGTTTAACCAAATGTTTGTGAAGCATTTTCCTGTGCCTCATCTCATTTGATCCCTGCAGAATTGGGCCTAAACCGGCAATTGGACATCCCTCTCATAATCCGGGACTGCTGACTCCCAACAGTTTTCCTGCCTGCCAGCCTCATTGATGCCTAACTGCTCCCTTGCTGGTCCAATTGCCCCCAACTGCCCTCCCCTACCAGCCTGGCCGCCCCTAACTGCCCTGCCCTGCTGGCCTGATTGTCCACAACTACCCTCCCCTGCTGGCCATCTTGTGGCAGCCATCTTTGATCACAT
This sequence comes from Lasiurus borealis, assembly GCA_004026805.1. Lineage (NCBI taxonomy): Eukaryota > Metazoa > Chordata > Mammalia > Chiroptera > Vespertilionidae > Lasiurus > Lasiurus borealis. The sequence continues at coordinate 767 of PVJN01007278.1, read as the reverse complement.
GAGGGTGGCCATCTTGTGTGAGGGAGTGAGGGTCAATTTGCATATTACCTCTTTATCATATAGGATTAGTTGTATGATTTTCTTTGAGTTAACTTTTATATATGGTAGACGTTCAGTTTCATTTTTTGATATTAGTTGTTCAATGCCAATCCCTCTTAGGATTCTTGTTGAAAATCAATTGACCTTAAAAGGGAAGGCTCATTTCTAGATTCTCAATTTTGTTCCATTGATCTATTTGCTGATACGTTAGAACCACACTGCAGTAATGCTATTGTAGTTGGTTTTGAAATTGAAAAAGAAAAAGCGAACTGTCAGTTTTCCAACTTAGTTCTTCGTTTCAAGATTGTTTTGTCTGTTTTGGGTCCCTTGTGTTTTCTTATCAGCTTGTTAATTTCTTTAAAAAAAAAGGGCAGTTTAGAATGAGAAAAGTTAATTTTTTTTTTTTACTTTTTTTTTTTATTAATTTTTTATACATGTCTCCCCATGCCCCCCCTCCCTCCCAGGCATACCCCAATCCCCCCAGTGTCTGTGTTCACTGGTTATGCTTATATGCATGCATACAAGTCCTTTGATTGATCTCCCATCTACCCCACCTAACCTTAATCTTCCTGCTATAATTTCAGTCTGTTTGAGGCTTTACTGCCTCTGTATCTATCCTTTTGTACATCAGTTTATAATGTTCTTTATTGTCCACCAATGAGTGAGATCATGTGATGTTTCTCCCTCATTGACTGGCTTATTTCACTAAGCATAAGGCTCTCCAGTTC
>PVJN01007277.1:28219-70790 GCA_004026805.1 Lasiurus borealis | reverse complement strand
TATCTCTTATCTCCTGGCTCCTGACAGGGGAAGCAATAGCCTCACCCACTGGAATACCTGGGGAGCTTATGGCCTGCTGAGGACATATAGTCAGAGGCTGACTATGTGATTGAAACTACAGAAAGCCTGTAGGCAGAGGCAGATCTCTGGGTGTTTCCACTCTTATCTCCTGGCTCCTGACAACGTATTTAAAAAGTACCTCTCTAAAACAAATTCCTTGCATTTTTACCAATTTTACATCTTATATTAAAATATAGAGTGGGTAGAGATTAAGCATATAAACTTTATCATAGTGGCTAGTTGTCAAATTCCATTCATTCACAAAAGTACAATTTAGGCATTTATCAACTTTAGTTGTCTGTAATTTTCAATTTTGTGTGAAATGTCATTCAAGAAAGTGATAATGAAAACTACTAATAGGAAAGCAATGAAGAGCTTTAAGGAGAAAATAGATTAAATCGGCTGTTACATGGCAATAGGATTGAAGGGATAAAGAAATACATGCTAGAAATTAATTAGAAAACTCTTACGTAGTGAAATAAGATACTGTAATTTGCAATTAGGTGAAATAAGATAGTAAGTTGAATTACAGTTGTGGTGTGGAATTAGAAGTGGTCTATTAAGAATATATTTAGGTAGTAAAATAAATGATACTTTGTAATGGATCCAGTATAAAGGTTGGATTCTCCAGGTTGACTCCCAGGTTTCTGACCTTTGCGACTGTTTAATGTTAGAAATATTCATTCAAAGTATATTGGAGAAGATATGGGTTTAGCCTCCTTAATTTAATAAGTTTATTTTTAAATTTAATAAATCTTTATTGTTCAGATTACTACAACTGTTCCTATTTTTCCCCCTATAGCTCACCTCCACCCTGTTCCCACCCCATCCTCTGCTTTTACCTCCCCCACATTGTCTTGATCCATAGGTGTATGATTTTTGTCCAGTCTCTTCCCACACCCTCTTCATGCTTTTACCCCCCAGAATTGTGGTCCACTTCCTTTCTATGCACCTGATTCTATTATATTCACCAGTTTATTCTGTTCATCAGATTTTTAATCCACTTGATTTTTAGATTCACTTGTTGATAGATATGTATTTGTTGTTTATAATTTTTATCTTTACCTTTTTCGTCTTTTTCCTCTTCTTAAAGATTACCTTTCAGCATTTCATATAATACTTGTTTGGTGGTGATGAACCCCTTTAGTTTTTTCTTATCTGTGAAGCTCTTTATTTGACCTTCAATTCTGAATGATAGCTTTGCTGGGTAGAGTAATCTTGGTTGTAGGTTCTTGCTCTTCATCACTTTGAATATTTCCTGCCACTCTCATCTGGCCTGCATAGTTTCTGTTGAGAAATCAGCTGACAAATCATATTGGTGCTGCCTTGTAGGTAATTGTTTTTCTCTTGCTGCTTTCAACAGTCTCTCTCTGTCTTTTGCTCTTGGCATTTTAATTATGACGTGTCTTGGTGTGGTCCTCTTTGGATCCCTTTTATTTGGGGTTCTGTGTGCTTCGTGGACTTGTAAGTCTATTTCTTTCACCAGATGTGAGAAATTTTAAGTCATTATTTCTTCAAATAGGTTTTCAGTATCTTGCTTTCTCTTCTTCGGCATCCCCATAATTCTGATGTTGGTATGCTTGAAGTTATCCCAGAGGCTCCTTACACTATCTTTACATTTTTGGATTCTTTTTTCTTTCTTTCTTTTTTTTTTCCAGTTGAGTGTTTTCTGTTTCTTTATATTTTAAATCTTTGACTTGATTGCTACATTCTTCTAGTGTGCTGTTAGGTCTCTGTATAATATTGTTCATTTCAGTCCATGTATGTTTAATTTCTAGTTGGTCCTTTATCATCTCCTCTTGAGTCTTGCTATATTTATTCATCTTTTCTAGGAAATTGTTGAAAAACCTTATAACCATGGTTTTGAACTCTATATCCAGTTGTTTGTTTTCCTCCATTTCTTTTGTTTCTGATATGTTTCTTTGTCTGCATTTTCACTGCTCATCAGAGTTGGCAGAGTAGCTTTGGGTGCTAGGTGTCCTATAAGGCACTGTAGCTCCACCTCCCCAGTTACCTGAAGTGGACACTTTTGGACTTTGTGTATAGCCTTGTTGTAGCTAAGTCTTGATTGTTGTTGCGGGAAATTGACCTCCAGTATAATTGGCTGTGAAGATCAGTTGTGTCTACACTGGAAGAACTTCTGGGCTGGAGACAGCCTTATGAGACAATACTTGCAAAATTACAAAACATCTATGTTCAGCTTGGATGGAGCAGAGTCTCAGGGCTGAGCAGACAGTTTTGGCTTTCCGTCAGCCCTGACCTATGAGGCCCCTGGGTCTCACTGTTCCTTGGTAATCGCTACAGTCCTCTCTGTACCATACTCGTATGCACGCTTTTCCTGAGTTTCTGTGCGTTCTGGGGACCTGTATGAGTCTGGGTCTCCAGGGTCTTGCCTGAAACTGGGGTTCAGTACAATTGGAACTGGAGTTCAGTACAGTTGGAAGGTTCCTTCTTCCTCCTGCTAGAGAATACCAGCAGCACATTCAGCAGTCAGTCCTTTCTGCGAGCACTTATGCACATGCCTCTAGCCCTCTGTCTTTCATGGTTCCTGTGAATTTCCATGCACTGTTTCCTTTTACTGACTGGCCAGACTCCCCCCATATGAGTCTTACCCAGAACTGGGGTTCAGTGCAATCAGGAGTTTCCTTCTCCCTCCCGCTAGAGGAAGCCAGCCAGGCACTCCACCGACCCCTCCTCTCCACACGCGTGTCTCTGTACCTCAGCTTTTTTTTTTATTTTTTTTATTTTATTGATTTTTTACAGAGAGGAAGGGAGAGAGATAGAAAGTCAGAAACATCGATGAGAGAGAGACATCGATCAGCCGCCTCCTGCACGCCCCACAGTGGAGACGTGCCCGCAACCAAGGTACATGCCCCCGACCGGAATCGAACCCGGGACCCCTCAGTCCGCAAGCCAACGCTCTATCCACTGAGCCAAACCGGTCCCGGCATGTACCTCAGCTTTTTGCAGCTCCTCTGAGTCTCCATGAACCCCTTTTTTTCCTTCTAGTTGTAGAATTTCCACTGAGCCAGCTTTCCTGTGGTTCTGGATGATGTCTGTTCTGTCTTTTAGCTGTAGTTTTGAAATTGTTTTGTGAGGCAGCAGTTTAGGTGTTCACCTGTGCCGCCATTTTGGTTTCTCTCAAGTTTTTAGACAAGGTGATTTGAGGTGTTAAAATGGATGCACCTGGAAAACTTTGATATAAGGGACTCACCTTTTAAAAATCTTTCTGTTGTTTTTACAAATTGACATTAATTAATATATTTATGCAAAACACACATATAGAGGAAAGTAAATATCACCTCAATTACTATAATCTGTTAATATATTTTTTAAAAATTTTCCAGTATATTTATTTTTCTCTTTAAAAATATGGTTTATTTATTTATTTTTAGAAAGAGAAAGGGGGATAGAGACAGAGAACGCTGATGTGAGAGAAACATTGATCAGCTCCTTCCCACATGTACCCTGACAGGATATGTGCCCTAATTGCATGGGACAATGCTCACTGAGCGACACCAGCCAGGGCACTCTATTTCTCTTTCAGTGTTAATTCATATAGAAATAACTTATATAAATGGGATGTTATTACATTTTCTCTTTTGTAACCTGTTTTTATCTCCCAAAATAGGCCATTATAATAATTATAGAAGCCATTGTCATTTCTAATGTTTATATATGTACCATAAATTTATTTAACCATTTACGATTCAGAGTGTATGTTTTTCTAGATTGATCTCCTTAAAATACTAGATGCGCTAGCCCTGGCTGGTTTGGCTTAGTGAATAGAGCATCAGCCAGTGGACTGAAGAGTTCTGAGTTCAGTTCCCAGTCAGGGCACAAGGCTGTGAGGATCACAGGCTAGACCCCAGTAGGGGGTGTGCAGGAGGCAGCCAATTAATAATTCTCTCTCATCATTGATATATCCATCTCTCTTTCCTTCTCCTTTCTACCCCTCTGAAATAAATAAAAATATATTTTAAAAAATCGTAGACTGCTGAATCAGTGCATTGTAGGCAATTTCATCATGCGAACATCATGGGATATACTTACAGAAACCTAGAGGTTATAGACTACTACACATGTAAGCTAAGTGGTATAGGGTACTACTCCTAGACTGCAAACTTTTACAACATTACTATACTGCATACTGTAGGCAATGGTAACACATTGATAAGTATTTGTGTATATAAACATAGAAAGAGTATGGTATAAAAGATTTTAAAATGGTACACCCATATAGGGCATTTGCCATAAATAGAGCTTACAGGACTGGCAGTTGCTCTTTGTGAGTCAGTGAGTAGTGAATGAGTATGATAGCCTAGAGCAGTGGTTCTCAACCTTCCTAATGCCACATCCCTTTAATGCATTTCCTCATGTTGTGGTGGCCCCAAACCATAAAATTATTTTCGTTGCTACAGTTATAAAGTAGCAACGAAAATAATTTTATGGTTGGGGGTCACCACAACATGAGGAAATGCATTAAAGGGACGTGGCATTAGGAAGGTTGAAAACCACTGGCCTAGAGCATACTGTGCATTGCAGTAGACTTTATAAACACTGTACAGTGTTTAGGCCACTAAATTTATAAAAAAAAAATTCTTCAATAATAAATTAAGCTTACTGTAACATTTTTACTTTTTATAAATTTAATTTTTTTTAAATTTTTGACTCTTTTCTGTTAACACTTAGCCTAAAACACAAAAACACTGTACAGCCACACAAATATATATCTTTATTCTAAAGCTTTTTCTCTATTTTGTATTTCTTTTTCTTTTTGCTTTTAAACTATTTTGTTTAAAACTTAAAAACACACATTAGCATCGGCCTGCATAGGGTCAGGATCAACAATGTCACTGCCTCCCACCTCCACATCTTGTCCTGCTGAAGGCCTTCAGGGCAGTAGCACACATGGAGCTGTCTTCTCCTGTGATGACAAGCCTTCTTCTGGCACATCTCAATGTCCTGCCTGGGGCTCATCTTGAGGAGGTGTTACTTTTTTCAGAAATAATGTCCAGGGTGGTTTGCTTCTTTGTTTTTCAGCATAGATTTTCTTATAAGCAGATAATATACCATTAACATTTCTCTTCATTAATAAAAATTCTTCACTGAATTTTCCTGGAAGATAATTTTCTTCAGCAGTTTTCCTTTCTCTTGCCCTTCTGCTATATATTTCTGTTTCAGTTCCAGCAACTTCAGTCAGTTCTTCAGGAACCCCATCTACATACTCCTCAAGGTCATCTTCATCCACATCAGGTTCAAGTTGTTTGCCACCTCAGTCCACTTCAGTCACAGCAATCTTTGCGCTAAAACCTCATGATGGCTATGAAGTCACTAGGTGGTAGGGATTGTGTAACTGTTGATGATAATCTCATGGGACCATCATTGTATGTAAGATCTGTCATTGACTAAAACATCTTTATGTGGCACATGACTATATTTAAAATTTCAAATACATATCTCCATATTGTATTGTATGTCATTTTAAAGTAATTTTTGTTAGAGAATGCTTTTTTCTTTCTTTTTGGAAAATTATGATAATTGGTTTCAGATATCTAAAAAATTCTGTTCTTTTATGTTTTCCATAATTTTAGCTTTTGCCCGTGATGACAGAGCAACTACAGTGGATGCCATTTGTGAATGCCAAACTTCATGAGCCTTTTGTAAAATTTATATATTGGTCTCTACGGCAACTAGAAGCTGGAACACTGGTAATTTATTAGTAGGAACCTATTTTCAGTTACTACTTTGTTTGGCATTATTTTTCTTGATCTCATTCTTTCGCTTTTTATTTTTTTTGCATGTATTTTATTTATATTTTGGGACTTCTCCTTGCTTCCCTTGCCTCATTTACCACTTCCTTTTCTTTCTCCTTTCATATGTCTTATTTCTCAATGCCATAGATGTGGCTTAATATGTAAAGTTTTGTTTTGAGTTTCAGAATTGAATAAATAAGGAGTTAAAATCAACTGTCATTCCCCATTATTTAATTTATAATTTTTTATATTCTACTGAAGCCAAAAGAAGTTAATGATTTCTTGTGCTTATGCTAATAAATATACTAGTTAAATGGGATGATAAATATTAGGATAACCTAATCAAAGAAGAAATTTTTTGCAGCATCTTATAAAATGAATGGTATGTAATCTACTCATGTAAGGGTCATTTAGTTCAAATTATGACATGTATATATAATCATTAGTACAAACTGTAGTAGGTTTGTAAATTCTCCCTTACCCAGTTACTATAAATAAAAACTAGTTATAGCTTTCATTTAGTTAAAAAAGGAGAACAAATTTGTGCTCAGGTAGTTTAATCTTGGTTGTGTGGAATTGAAGCACACAGCTAAACTACTCAGTGCAGTATTGAGGATTAAGTAGCATTAACCATCAGTGATTGAGTTGCATGATAATTAAATAATGTGATGGTTAATGTTAAGGAAACATATTTTTTTCTGAGGTTATATCCTAGATATTTTGCTGCCATGCTGCACGTGAGTAAGTACATGAGTATTTATGCTAGTGTGTGCGTGTGTGCACGCGTGTGCGCGCGCGCGCACACACACACACACACACACTATATATATATATATATATATGTATATATATATAACTTTTAATTTATTGGTCTTAATTATTTCTTACCAGACAAAGATATATAAATGAGCAGATCTGTACTAGGTGTACTAGTTACTAATGGCGGATTTTGTATTCATAAAAAACATGAATAATTTCAAGAGAAACATCAAAAGTGGTTTATTCAAAGTAATGTCCATTGCTGGCTACACATTTTCCCCGCCTTTCAGGTAATTTGTAGATACCGTCCCAATAGAACTTTTTTGTTTTGAGGCAGACCATTCAGAGACCCAATTTTCCACTTTGTACGTTTTGAAGTGCTGCTCAGAAAGTACGTGTGACATCAATCGGCACAAGTGCAAAAAAAAAAAAAAACCCTATCTAATAAAGAGGGGATATGTTAATTCACCCTCACACAGTTGCAAAAATGTCAGCTCCCACAGCCAATAAGGAGGGAATATGCTAATTGACTGCCCCTCCCTCAAAGATGGCAGTGCCCACAGCCAATTAGGAGGAAATATGTTAGTTGACTGCCATGCCCTCAAAGATGGCGGTGCCAAGTCCCCTCAACCCTGCCTCGGGAGTCCCCCAGTACCCTTATCCCCCCAGCTTCCCAGGGCCAGCCCAAGGCACAGGCAAGCCTTGGATGGCAGCTGCCCAGCCGCCCAGAGCCGCTTGAGGCTCAAGTAACCAGGGCCAGCCTAGGCTTGCACTGCTGGCAGTGGCAGCCGCAGAGTTATGATGGAGCGTCGCCTTCCCCAGATTGCTGGATCACCTCCCACCCCTGATAGCTCCTGGACTGTGAGAGGAGGCAGGCCAGGCTGAGAGACACCCCCCACTCCTTCAGTGCATGAATTTTCATTTAATTGGGTTACTTATTTTTTGGGCGTTGAGATATAAATTAATCCCTGAGCAGTTGTATCATATCTTTTCCTTTAGTCGATGTGTGTCTTAGGTTCTGAGGGGGACTATTTATTTATTTATTTATTTATTTATTTACTAGAGGCCCAGTGCATGAAAATTCATAAACTGGAAGGGGTCCGTCAGCCCAGCCTGTCCCCTCTCACAGTCTTGGAGCCCTCAGGGGGGTAGATGACCTGGCAATCAGGGGAAGGTGATGCCCCATTACCTCTACTGCTGCCACTGCCAGCAGTGCAAGCTTCAGCCAGCCCTAGTTACCTGAGCCTTAGGTGGCCCTGGGCAGCTAGGCAGCTGCCATCCAAGGCTTACCTGTGCCTCGGGCTAACCCTGGGAGCCTAGGGGACTTAGCACCGCCATCTTTAAGGGCATGGCAGTCAATTAGCATATTCCCTCCTTATTGCCTGTCAGCATTGCCATCTTTGCAACTGCAAGAGGGTCAATTAACATGTTCTCTGTTTATTAGATAGGATTTTTTTCTTTCTTTTTTTTTTTTTTGTATTTCAAGCACTGTATTGAAATGTATATCCCTTGGTACTAAAACATAATGGTAGTTGATCAGGTTATGTCTGCAAACTCACAATTAACATGGATGTAATTAAAATATTGAAATGTATCAGTGAAAAGTTTTCTACAAAACATATTGTGTATAAAAGTTTTAGATATACTGTGGTTCTTTGGTTTATTTTCCAGTTCATACTTATCCATAACATGATATCAACATTGGACACAATCATAGTTCTTCTTTGAATGTTTGATAAAATACACCTCTAATTCCATCTGCTCTAGGACTTTTGTTCGCTGGAAATTTTTAAATTACTGCATCAATTTAATCAGTTATTACCTACTCAAGGTGTTTTTGTTCTTTTGTTCTTCCCAATTGAGTTTTAGAAGATTGTATGTTTCTAGGAATTAGTCCATTTCATCCAGGTTGTCCATTTTGTTGGCATATTGTTGTTCAGAGTATTTCCTCACTATCTTTTCTATTTCTGTGGTGTTAGTTATATCACATCTTTCATTTCAGAGATTATTTATTTTGGTCCTCTTTTTTTCTTGATAAATCTGCCTAACAGCTCATTTGTCTCTCTTTGGCCGCTTTTAAGATTCTCACTTTGTTGTTGGTATTTGTCAATTTAATTATAATGTGCCTTGACATTGGTCTTTTTGGGTTCATTTTGCTTAGGACTCTGGGAGCTTCTTGTATTTGTTTGGGTTTTTTATTCTGTATATCATGAAAGTTTCCTGTCATTATTTCTTCAAACAGGTTTTCTATTCCTTGCTCAGTTTCCTCTTCTTCTGGAACCCCTATTATGCAGATGTTCTTTTGTTTCGTGTTGTTCCAAAGTTCCCTTAGGCTCTCTTCCTGCTTTTTAATTTTTTTTTTTTCCTAGAAGCTGCTCTATTTGAGTATTTTTTCCTACCTTGTCTTCCAGGTCACTGATGTAGTCCTTTGCTTCTTTTAGTCTACTTTTGATGCTTTCCATTGAGTTCTTTACAGCAGCGGTCACTTTTCATTTCTTCTTAGATCTTCTTCATTTCTTCTTGATTCTTACTCATGTTGTCGAACTTGTCTTCCATTTTTTTCAGCCATCTTATGACCATTTCTCTGAATTCTTTCTCTGGCAGTTTGCTTGCCTCCATTTTCTTTATTTCCTTTTCTGGTGATGCCTGCTTTTCTTTCATATGCGGATTGTTTCTCTATCTGTCCATGGTCTCTCTTCTCTGGGTATCTGGTTATGTAGTTCTTTCTCTCTTTATCCCAGGTGAAATCTGACCTTTCCGTGTGGTGTGTAGAGCTCCCCTGAATCTGAGTGTTGGCACCAATTGGGGACCGGTGTTCTGGGGCTCGCAGCTGTTCATTGGGTTCCGCAGCTGTAGATTTTCAGGCTTCTATAAACATTCACTTTCCCTTTCAAGATGGCGCGGTCTCCACATCCGAGCTGGTGGCTCTGGGAGAAAAAGCTCAGCAGCAATGGGGGCTGCCTGGTCAGGGGAACCCCATCCAGTAGTCCCCCACCTTCTCTTGGAATATAGTTATCCCTTAACTTGCCAACAAACACTCCCAGTATGACCCTCAGCTGTTCTCTATGTCGGCTAAAGGACAAAGGTTGGGACACATCTGTCTATTCTACTTCCATTTTTCTTTTTTGTCTTCTGCTTCTTCTTCTGCTGCTGCTCCTCCTCCTGCATCTGCTTCTCATTCTTCTTCTTCTCCCTCTCCTCTTTCTCCTCCCTCCTCCTTCTTCTCCTCCTCCCTCTCCTCCTCTCTCTTCTTATCCTTATCCTTGTCCTCCTCCTCCTCCTCCTGCTGCTGCCACTTCTCCTCTTCCTCCTCCTCCTCTCTGTCCTCCCCCCTCTCCTCCTCCCTCTCCTCCTTCCTTTTCTTCTTATCCTTATCCTACTCCTACTCCTCTTCCTCCTCCTCCTTCTGCTGCTGCTGCTTCTTCCCTTCTCCTCCTCCTCCTCCTCCTCCTTTTCCCTCTCCTCCTCTTCCTCCCTCTCCTCCTCTTCCTCCTCCTTTTCCTTCCTCTCCTCCTCCTCCTTCTTATCCTTATCCTCCTCCTACTCCTCTTCTGACTTCTGCTTCTGCTGCTGCTGCTTCTCCTCCTCCTCCTCTCTCTCCTCCCTTTCTCCTCCACCTCCTCCTCCTTCTTCTCCTCCTCCTCATCCCCCTTATCCTTATCCTTATTCTCCTACTCCTCTTCTTCCTCCTCCTCCAGTTGCTGCTGCTTCTGCTTCTGCTTCTTCTGCTTCTTCTTCTGCTTCTGCTTCTGCTGCTGCTTCTTGTCCCGTTAGCATTTTTTGCAATGTGGGCTTAGTTGAAATAATCTCTTTTATCCTTTTTCGTCTATAAAGCTCTTTATTTCACCTTCAATTTTGAAAGATAGCCTTGCTGGATAGAGTAATCTTGGATTCAGTCCCTTGGTTTTCATTATTTTGTATACTTATGCCATTATTTTCTGGCCTAAAGTGTTTATATTGCTAAGTCAGCTGACGGTCTAATGGGAACTCCCTTGTAGGTAACTTTCTCTCATAACTTTTGAAATTGTTTCTTTGTGTTTAATATTTGCTGTTTTAATGATTATGTGCCTAAGTGTGGGCCTTTTGGGGTTCATATTGATTGGGACTCAGTGTTTCCTGATCTTGAGTGAATTTTTCCTTCACCAGGTTAGGGAAGTTTTCTGCCATTGTTTCTTCAAACAGGAACTTTGTTCCTTTCTCAGATTCTGCTACTTCTGGTACCCTGTAATGTTGTTACTATTCATGTTGCCTCATGCTCCCTTAGACTTTCCTCCTGTTTTTTAATTTTTTTCATTTGCTTCTTTGAATATGTGTTCTTTTCTTTCTTGCTTTCTAATTCACTGGTTCAGTCCCAGCCAGGTCAGAATGTTCTTTCTTTAACGCAAGGTAGACATGATTAACAGAGCATGATTAATATTTCCCATAACCATAGCTAGTCCCCAGTATTCTACTTTTGCCCCTAACATTTGTATGGAGACAAGTGGCATCAGCTGTAAACCTGGAGTTTTCATCAGCTCTACCCTGCAAGAGGCTTTTGAGACTGTTTAACCATAGGCTTGGTTGCTGCTTTTGTTTCTTCTGCAAAGGTTAAAATGTAGGGTGTGGCATGCAGAGCTCCTGAGGGTAAGCCAGGCTGTATCACCTAGGATGGGATCTTTTCTTTTTCCTGCCCTGTGGCTATCAGGAGTGGCTTGCTCATCTCTGGAAAAAATGTCCCTATTGGTTTGGGGGACTACCACCAAATACTCCTGGCTGCTGCTTTTTTACATCTCCCCACATTGCTTCCCACCTCGGCCTCTCTGTAGGCACTTTGTGTCTGCAACTTCCTTCCTGTATCAAAGCTTCAAAATAAAACTATGCTCTAGGTTTAAAACAAACAAATGAGGAAAAACACAAAAAATGAAACTGTAGCTTTCTCTCTGACCAGCTTCAGTCTAGTGACTCCAGACTCTACCTAGACGAGCAGATCTGCCACATTTCATGGCAGAAATGGGACTCAAACTCAGGTCAGGCAACTCTAAAACCCAGAGCTCCTACTCATTCATTTAAAAAAAAAAAAAAAAATATATATATATATATATATATATATATATATATATATTTATATTAACTCTAGAGAGGAAGGAAGAGGGGGAGAATGATTGGCTACTTCTTGCACGCCTCCTGGTATTAAGCACACAATGGGCATGTACCCTCAACAGAAACGAACCCTGACCACTTGATTCAGGGTTTGATGCTCAACCACTGAGCCATACTGACCAGGGAAGAACCTATATTACTTTAAAGATAGTTCTGTGCTATTGTTTCAGTTTTGCCTGTTTTCTTGCTTTAGTTTGTCATGAGAATTATTCATGATTCCAACCCAGACTTTTATTCTTCTGCAATTGTTAAAAGTTATCAAAATCATTGTGATATTTACAGTAATACTGAGCTATGTAAGGTAGTGAGGTGTTTATAAGCTAATGCTATCAGATATACCTTATAAACCTTTTATCAGCAATGGTAGAACAATGAAGAATTCTATTCCTTTGATTTCTCTATGCCAGAAATATTTTCCTGTTCTTTAATGTATTAAAACTGAATTTTCTCTCAGTTCTTCTCCTAAATTTATACTTAGAAAATTATTCTTTCCAATTTTATAATTCTAGTAGACTGCCCATTTCTTTTAGAAAAATATCTAGTCATAAGTAATTTTTTAAAGTTGATTATAAAATTATTACTTTTTGGACTTACATGTTTCAACTCCATCTTATTTTCTTAATTAGAAAAAATTGACTTATCAAAGATAATAAAAATTGGAACAGAAATAAATGACACAGAGACAAAAAAACAACAACACACAAAACACTATATAAAAGATCAATGAAACCAAGAGCTGGTTCTTTGAAAGGATAAACAAGATTGATGAACCTCGAGGTAGGCTCACCAAGAAGCAAAGAAAGAGGACCCAAATAAACAAAATCAGAAATGAAAGAGGTGAAATGACAACAGACCCCGCAGAAATGTAAAGAATTAAAAAAAAAATACTATGAACAACTCCTTTCCAACAGTCTAGGCAACCTAAAGGAAATGAACATATTCATAGAAATAGACAACCTTCCAAAACTCAATCAGGAATAATCTAAAAATCTCAATAGACTGATAACTGTGGAGAAGCTGTAGCCATCCTTTCAGACCTCACAGACTACCAGTGGTCCATGGAGAAAATTGAAGCAGTTGTCAAAAAGCTTCCAACAAACAAAAGCCCATGTTCAGACAGCTTCACGGGTGAGTTTTACAAACATTCAAAGAAGACCTAACACCTATCTTCCTCAGACTATTCCAAAAAATTTAAGAGGGGAACATTTCCAAGCTCATTCTGTGAAGCCAATACTACCTTAATACTAAAACCAGATAAAGACAGCACAAAAAAGAGAATTACAGGCCAATATCCCTCATGAACATAGATTCTAAAATCCTCAACAAAATTTTAACAAATCAGATCTAGCATTACATCAGAAAGATCATACACCTTGACTAAGTAGGATTTATCCCAGGCATGCAAGGCTGGTACAATATCTGCATATCAATAAACATGATACATCACATAAACAAGTTGAAAAATAAATATCATGTAGTCATATCCATTGATGCAGAAAAACTATTTGACAAAATCCAACACCCTTTCTTGATAAAAACCCTGAGCAAAGGGGGATAGAGGAGTCATAATCTCAACATAATAAAAGTCTTATATGACAAACCTACAGCCAACATCATACTGGTGGACAAAAACTAAAACCATTTCACTTAACACATTGCAAACCAGTAGTTTTATTTCTATCTTTACTCAGTGGCCAGATAAGTTTCTTTTGAATAAGTACAAAAAATGTTTTACATAAATGTTAAAGACACGCTTTAAATTAAGTATCCATTGCATTTTGCAGTTATATATTACATGTGACAAGCTAATATCTTTTTAAGTATGATACTTTGTAAAACATCGAGTAATATAAAGTGAGAATTCTCGTGATCCTGCTGCAGTATGCTAAGCACAGTAACAAGACAGGGATGCTTGCTTTCACCACTCTTGTTCAACATAGTACTGGAAGTGCTAGCCATAGTGATTAGACAAGAAGAAGAAATAAAAAGTATTCAAATTGGAAAAGAAGTAAAACTATCATTATTTGCAGATGACATGATACTGTATGTAGAAAACCCTAAAGACTCCATCAAAAAATTATTAAGCTTAAGAAATGAATTCAGCAATTTAGCAGGATACAAAATTAATGCTCAGAAATATATGGCATTTTATATACCAATAGTGAACTTATAGAAAAAGAGATTAAAGAAGCAATCCCATTTACTATTGCCAAAAATAAATTAAGATGCCTAGAATAAACTAAGGAGGTAAGAGACCTGTACTCAGAAAACTACAGGACACCGAAAAAAGAGATAGAGGAAGACATAAACAAATGGAAGAACGTACCATGTACATGGAATGGTAGGATAAACATAATTAAAATGTACATATTACCCAAAGCAGTCAATAGATTCAATGCACTCCCCATTAAACTACCAATGACATATTTCACAGACCTAGAACGAATTCTCCAAAAATTCATCTGGAATAAAAAAAGACGTGGAATAGCAGTAGCAATCATGAAAAAGAATAACGTAGGAGGGTTCTTAATACCAGATTTAAGCTATATTATAAAGCCACTATTCTCAAAACTGGTACTGGCACAAGAACAGACTTATATACCTATGGAATAGAATAGATAACCCAGAAATTGACCCAAACCATTCTGCTCAACTAATATTTGAGAAAGAAGGCAAGAGCATATAATGGAGTGAAGACAGTCTCTTCAGTAAATCATGTTGGGAAAATTGGACAGATATATATGAAAAAAAATACACATACAAAAACTAGACCACCAACTTTCACCATACACAAAAATAAACTCAAAATGAATAAGGAAGGTAAACATAAGACTGGAAACCATAAAAATATTAGAGGAATCCATAGGTAGCAAAATCTCAGACATATGTTATAGCAATAACTTCACTGTTACAGCTCCTAGGGCAATGGGAACTAAAGAAAAAATAAACAAATGGGACTACACCAGAATAAAAAGTTGTACAGCAAAAGAAACCAACAAAACAACAAGAAAGCCTACTGTATGGGAGAACATATTTTCCAATGTTATCTCTGATAAGGGTTTTGTCTCCAACATTTACCGGGAACTCATACAACTTAACAAAAGGAAGATAAAAAATCCAATAAAAAAAATTGGCATTGGACCTAAATAGATGCTTCTTGAGAGAGGACATACCCAGAAGGCCAAGAGACATATGAAAACATGCTCAAAGTCACTAGTCATCCTAGAGATGCAAATCAAAATGATAATGAGGTACCATCTCCCACCTGTCAGAATGGCCATCAACAAATCAACAAATGACAAAGTGCCAGTGAGGATGCAGAGGAAAAGGAACCCTTGTGCACTACTGATGGGAATGCAGACTGATGCAATCACTGTAAAGAATAGTATGGAGTTTCTTTAAAAAAACTAAAAATGGAACTCCCATTTGACCCAGTGATCCCACTTTTAGGAATATATCCTGAGAAACTAACACCATTCAGAAAGGACATATATACCCCTATGTTCATAGAAGCACAATTAACCATAGCTAAGATTTGGAAACAGCCTCAATGCCCATCAGAAGATGAGTGGATTAGAAAACTGGCACATCTACACAATGGAATACTACACTGCTATAAAAAAAGGAGTTCTTGCCAAAACTGGTTTGGCTCAGTGGATAGAGCGTCGGCCTGCAGACTGAAGGGTCCCAGGTTCGATTCTGGTCAAAGGCATGTACCTTGGTCGCAGGCACATCCCCAGTAGGGGACGTGCAGGAGGTGGCTGATCGATGTCTCTCTCTCATTGATGTTTCTAGCTCTCTATCCCTCTCCCTTCTTCTCTGTAAAAAATCAATAAAATATATTTTAAAAAAAGGAGTTCTTACCATTTGCAACAGCATCGATGGGCCTGGAAAGCATTATGCTAAGCGAAATAAGTCAGTCAGAGGAATATAAGTATCATGTGATTGCCCTTATTTGTGGATTATAATGAACAACATAAACAGATCCAGAGACAGAGAAGCATCGATTATACCATCAAACCTCAGAGGGAAGGCAGGGGAGGGTGGATGGAAGCAAGAGAGATCAAACAAAGGACTTTTATGCATGTGTATAAGCATAACTAATGGAAATAGACACTAGGGGTATGAGGGCACGAGCAGGGGATGGGAGGCAATGGGGGGATAAAGATACACATGTAATGCCTCAATAAAAACAAAAAATTTGACTTATTTTTAGTTTATCCTATATAATAAAAGTATAATATGCAAATTGACCTAATGGCAGATTGACTAGTTAGTGAAGGGTGGGGCCAGTGAGCAGGTGGCACCAGGCCAGCCAAGGCACATTCCAGTGGGTAGAGGGAGGGGACAGTGATTGGGGGCTGAAGAAGGTGGCAGTGATCAATTAAGATGGAGGGACAATTGGGGGGATGGCAGAGGGGCTCTCCTCTCACTGGCAGATGCCGTCCCCTGATTGGCCTGCCTTATCACCTTCTACAGAGGGAGGCCACTAGCAGTGTCAGTGGCAGTGTGATTGGGGTTGGGGCTGGATGCTCGCCAGCTGGCACCATCCCCTGATCAACCCACCTGGTCGCCTCCTCAGAATGAGACTGGTGGTGGCAGCGGCATCATGATGGTGGGGGGTGGGGCTGGCCACTCGATGGCCTGCACCGTCCCGATTATCCTGCCAGTCACCTCCCGCAGAGGGAGGCCAGACTGCAGCTTAGGCCCTCTTCATGCAGGGAGCTGGCCTAAGCTGTCAGTCAGACATCCCCTGAGGGCTCCCGGACTGTGAGAGTGTGCAAGCCGGGCTAAGGGACCCTCCCTGCCCAGTACATGAATTTTCATGCACCAGGTCTCTAGTATGTTTATAATGTTGTGACAAGCTAATATCTTTTTAAGTATGATACTTTGTAAAACATCGAGTAATATAATTATATTTTCTGAACATTAATTATTATACTAAGATAATGCATATTTTTTAACAGCATTCAACTATGACATCAACATTGAGGAGATTGGGTGAAGACATATTCAAAGGAGTAGTAAATAAGGGAATTCAAGATAATTCTTTGGAACATTCTATGGGGAATAAACCAAAAACAGCTGCTTTCTTTAGGAGTTCCAATTTGCCATTGAGATTTTTGTCAACTTTAATTGTTCTCAAAACAGTCACTCAAGGTAAGCTTTCATATATATTTATGATATAAATTTTCTTAAACAACTAGAAGAGAATACTATGTAATGAATCAGTTCTTACTTAGTCAACTATGGTTTACATTTTCAGAATGAGATTTTAAATTGTTTTATAATGGTAAAACATTATAAAAACTTTTGTTTCCTGAATTTGAGACAATAGAGGCATTAGTTAGGTTGTTGCCACCTCCCAGAAGCCTATGTTGATTCTCTTAGATCATGTTCCATAACAGCCTTTGCTCATTACCACTGCATTTACCATGTATTATTGTAATTGCTAGTTAATTTCCACTAGAGCAGATGTTGGCAAATTATAACCCATGGGCCAAATCTGACCTACCTCCTGTTTTGTAAATAAAGTTTTATTTAAACACATCTACGCTTATTTATTACCTTTGTCTATGACTATTTTTGCCTCACAACAACAGAGATTAGATAGTTCTCTAAAGCCGCCTATGTTATTATTATGTGATCCTTAACAGAAAAAGTTTGTCAATTCCTGCACTAGTTTGTAAGTTTTCTGAGGAAAAATTTAAAAGACGTTTAATAATGTGTCTCTCTGCTCCAAACATAGTATTTGATATATAATAGTGAATAAGGGAATGAATGAATTGAAAAGTATTTCAATCAAAGTTGGCCATTATGGTTTTAATATACAGTGAATGAGTTACTATTTTAGATTATTAAGTATGAGAATTTTTGTTAGAATAAGTCATACCAGTGTAGTCAAACAATAAATATACCATCTATCTTTCCTGTTTGTTAAATTATATAACTCATTTTTGTAAGTGGGCAATGGCAGTAATTTAATTTGGTTACTTTCTCTAAAGTATTTGTCTATTTAGTTACTTTTAATTATATGAAATTGAAGAAAAAGAAACCCTAATCTCTAACTCTTATTTTCTTAGTTATTTTCTTCCTTATGGTTCTCAAAGTTATATTTAAAAGTCATTTATTAGCCCCAAATAAAGTTATCATGTACCAACATATGTTTGATAAAAGATAACATTCATTACTGATAAAACCAATGAAACAGAAATAAAACAGGAGGAAATTAGGTGCTTCCTGTTACCACTTCTGTGCGATATAGTATTGGTTGTGCAGACCATATGTAATGAACCATAAAAAAATTACTATAAATTACTGAATATAAATTACTGTATATAAATTGAGGTTACTCTATATAAATTAAGAATATTTGAAGAAACTGGCTAAGAAATCTTATATAATAAAAACCTAATATGCTGTGTCCAGTCATCCGTTCAACCAATCAAAGTGTATTATGCTAATCATATGTTAAAGCTGCTCGCTATGACATGCAATAACCACTAGGGGGCAGGTTGTTGACTGGTTGACCAGTCTCTATGACATGCACTGATGATCAGGGGGCAAACACTCTGACCAGTAGGTTAGCTTGCTTCTGGGGTCTGGCCCATCAGGAATGAGTGAGATGGCCAGACATATCCTGGAGCCCTCTTACAGTTCCTCTCCACCTGGCCAACCTCCCATGTCTCTTCCTGGCCCCAGTTGTGCACTGGTGGGGTCCCTGCACAAATTTGAGCACTGGGCCTCTAGTTTAATAAAATGTGCTATGTTTTGAATGTTTCTCCCCTTCCCCCAATTCATATGGTAAAATCCTACCTCCCAGAGACAATGTTATTAAGAGAGGTCTTTGGGAAGAGATTAGGTCACAAAGGTAGAGTTCTAATGACTATGATTAGTGGCTTTATAAAAGAGACTCCACAAATACTCCTAGCCCCTCATACCATGTGAGGACACAGCAAGAAGACATAAAGTATGGACCAGAAGGAGGATCTTCACCAAAATGTGACTTATTTTGGACTTCCCAACCTTCAGAATTGTGAACAATACATTTTTTTTTAAGCTACACAGTCTTTGATGTTTTGTTATAACTGCTGGAATGGACCAAGCCATAATTTGTGTTTTAGAAAATGAGTTCCAAAGGAAATTCACAAAAAACTTTTGACTTTCAGTACTATGTATATATCATATCTAATAAAAGAGTAATATGCAAATTGACCATACCTCCACTACACCCACCAGCCATGCCTACCAGCCAATCAGAACGAGTATGCAAATTAACCCAACCATGATGGCTACAGCCACAGAGAGAGCAGGAGGGAGGTTTGGGTTGCCCCTGGCGATAGCGGAAGCCAAGCTTTCTGCAAACCCTGGCTTACCCAGGACTCCACTTAAGGCAACAAAATTTTAATGGCTGTGCCAGCAGAAGGCTTGGCTCCACTCCAGGCTACAAAGTTTCAATTGTAAAGATAAATAAATCCCAGATACCAGGGCCTCCACTTGGGTTGCTGTGGGTGTGTGGCTGGCCTGCAAACCATCACAGGCCCCTCGCTCCGGCCACCACATGCCCCAAGGGAACCCTCACCCTGATCTGGAACACCATTCAGGGAAAACCAGCTGGCCCCCACCCATGCACCAGACCTCTATCCCATCTAATAAGAGTAATATGCAGATTGACCATCATTCCAACACACAAAATGACTGCCCCCATGTGGATACAAGATGGCCACCATAAGATGGCCAGCAAGGGAGGTCAGTTGGCAGGGACCAGGCCTGCAAGGGAAGGCAGTGTGGGTGATCAGGCCCACAGGAGAGGGCAGTTGGGAGGAACCAGGCCTGCAAGGGTGGGCAGTTGGTATTGACCAAGCCAGCAGAAGAGGGCAGTTAGGGATGACCAGGCCCACAGGGGAGGGCATATAGGGGCAAACAGGCTGACAAGGGAGCAGTTACACATCAATCAGGAGGGCAGGGGAGTGGTTAGGGGGTGATCAGGCTGGCAGGCAGAAGTGGTTAAGGGGCAATCAGGAAGACAGGCAGGTGAGC
Source organism: Lasiurus borealis (assembly GCA_004026805.1). NCBI lineage: Eukaryota > Metazoa > Chordata > Mammalia > Chiroptera > Vespertilionidae > Lasiurus > Lasiurus borealis. Next base: position 51,036 of record PVJN01007277.1, on the reverse strand, counting down.
AGTTGGGAGCCAGCAGGACTAGATTGTGAGAGGGATGTCCGACTACCCATTTAGGTAGGATCGGGTCTAAACGGGCAGTTTGATATCCCTCAAGGGGTCCAGATTGGAGAGGGAGCAGGCTGGGCTGAAGGACACCCCCACCCTGTGCAAGAATTTCGTGCACTGGGCCTCTAGTATATAAAGCTAGCTACCATATTAGCCATAACGACCTAACCAACAGTCACTATGATGCCCACTGTAGCCAGCGAACCTGCTTGATCAGGGGGTAGAGCCAGCAGCCAACCTTGCGGCCCCTCCCCCCTGCTGGCCTGCCCCTGGTTGGACTCTCCCATCCCGATCAAGAGGGCACAGAGCCTGGACCCTTTCTGGCAGCCCCAGGTCCATGGGATTGAGAATTCTGATGACCCTGCCCAGAGAGTAGAGGCACCTGAGGACCAGGGCCAGGGAGGCTTCAGGAAGCTCTACGCAGATCTGTGTATTGAGAATGAGAGATTCATGAGGCCCTGACTGAGACGGTGCTCCAGTTGGCATAACTCAAGGTGGAGCTGGAGTGCACCATGTAGAGGCAGGAGCGCTTTGCAGAGAGGCCGGCCCTCCTGGAGCTGGAGAGATTTGAGTGCAGGGCCCTAGAGCACAAGGCTGCTGAACTGGAAGAGGAGCTGAAGGGCCTATCCAACCTCCAGGCTGAAAACCAATGCCTCAAGGATGAGAACACAGCCCTGATCCACGTTATCAGCAAACTGTCCAGTGACCCTGGAGGACTTGCCCCTGCACCCGCATTTATATAGCTACTTCTGCCACACATATCCCTTCCTCTGTGTGAATATGAGTGACAGGGCTGTCAGAGAGTCTCTGAGAAGCCATAACCTCCAATAGGGACCTCCAAGATGGTAGGGGAGGACAGAGCCCCCAAGGAGCCAAGGGAGCCATCTGAGGCCAGGAGAGAGACCTGAGGCTGAGCCAGATAGGGGCTGCTGACAGGATCAGGAAGGAACAGAGAACCAGGAGGTGCCTGGATCAGTAGCCAGGACCAGAGTAGCCACTCGGAGGTCTCCTCTCACGTGTGCCGCCACCAGTCACCCCTCCTGCCTCTGAGCAGGGATCCAAGAATGTGCCAAGCTTCCTGCCAACCTAGGCCAGGTGGTCCTGAATATAGGATCCGTATGCAATAAGGAGAAACGTCTTCTATTTTTTTGCTGTCCTGGGCAGAGTGAGGAGGTATTTTTGAGACTTAGCACAGGCAGCACAAATAAAAGTGATGCGGTTACCAAAAAAAGAAAAGAGTGGGGCTGGCCAGCCAAACATTCTTTCCTTCCCTCTGGCCAGCCCCATCCCAGATTAGTCTGCCCCTCCACGATAGACCCACAGCCCCTCCCCTGGGCTGCCCCACCCCTGATCACACCCCCACCTCAATAGGGGCTGGGGCTGGGCAGCCAACCTCCTGCAGCCCCTCCTCCAGGCTGCCCCCTTTCCTGACCACCCACCCAATAGGGGGTGGCCTTGGCCAGCCAATCTGCAGCTCCTCTTCTCTCCAACCCCATCCCAGATCAGTCCCCGCACCCTGATCAGGGGCAGGGCTGGCCAGCCCACAGCCCCTCCACATGGCAGGCCCTTCCCCCAATCGGCTCTCCAACCCTAATCAGGGGTGTGGCCCGCTGCCCAATTGCTCATGGCTGTGCCCTGATTGGGCTGGGTCGGGGCAGGCAAGCTGGCCAACCACCCTCTATCTCCTCTTCCCAACAGGCCCAACACCAATCAGCCTTGATTGGTGCCAGGCCGGCCAGACCTCACCCGTGCATGAATTCATACACTGGTCCTCTAGTTGTTAAGATAAAAACATTCAAACCTGTAAAGAATTTTTGTGAGTTTATTTGAGCCAAACTGTCAACAATTGCCAGGAAGCAGAATCTCAAGGGATTGGGATAATGCTCCAGAGAATGGCCGGTTTTTACTTATTATTTTACATTACATTCAAAGGAGCATATGTTGGGGTATTACATGAAATCTGTTGGTGATAGATTAGAGAGACAGGAGAAACCAAAATGGAGAAACCTCTAGGATTGAATAAAGAGAGTTAACAGTCAACAATTAACATGATAACAATAGCAATGAATTTATGGTATCTGTCCTGGCACCCAGACATTTGGTTGTGTCTCAAGGGGTTCGTCAAAAAGGGAAATTACAAGTTACTCTGATATTTCAATGGTATATATCCTAGATGCAAAAAGACAATAAGCTCAATTAAGGTAAAGATAGAACTTGTCAGAGAAGATATAGGCCTAGGAGGTGACTACCTACCATAACTGCTTTTAGTTAAAGTTTAATTTCAGAACATGCTTTGTGATTATTTAATTTATTTATTTTAATATACTTTTTATTGATTTTTTTAGAGAGGAAGGAAGAGTGATAGAAAGATAGAAACATTGATGAGGTAGCAACATTATCAATTGGCTGCCTCCTGCATACCCTCCTCAGGGGATTAAGCCCTCAAAGTGGGCATGTGCCCTGACCAGTAATCGAACCCATGGCCTCTTGGTTTCTGGCTCAGTGCTAAACCACTGAGTTACACTGGCTAGGCGTTGGTGGTTACTTTAGGTCTTTGAGTTTACAAGACTGCCATGCAGGCCTTTCCTGAGCTTCTCAGGATAACATGTGGTCCTTTCCATCCACACTACCACGACTATGACTCTATAATAATAAAAGAGTAATATACTAATTAGGCTGGACGTCCTTCTGGATATCCTTCCTTCCAGACAAAGTTGCAGTGGGCAGGGGCTGCAGCAGAGGCGGCAGAGGACCCTGGCTGCAGCAGGGATGGGCAGGGGTCGGGAACAAGGCCTTGCACAAATTTTGTGCATCCGGCCTCTAGAAGTATACTATCACTGTCAGTAATAAGCAGCCATATCCATGTGAATAAAGAAATCTTGTTCATGTAATGAAGACAAAAAATGTAAAACCTGGCTAATAATCTAATGTGGTATCTATAAAACCTCCTTGTGAAATATAACAGGACATAAAGATATGGGTAAATAATAGATGAATAAAGATTATTGCTGTGTTAACATACTGGTAAGAAACATCCAAACCAGTAATAATTTTTATAAGGTTATTTGAGCCAAACTGACCACAATTTCTAGGAAGCAAAATATCAATGGATTGATCTCTGGGAAATGACAATTTTACCACTTATACATCAGAATCAAAGGGAAGTCAGAAGGTCATTACATGAAACTCATTGGTAATGGATTAGGAGGCCAGGAAAAGCAACATATAGGGGAAGATGGAGGAGTGAAATCTTGGATTGAAAAAAAACTAAAAGGAATAGTTATTCTACTTTTACATAGGCATGAATAGGATAGTTAATATTCAATATCTCTATATATAAAAGAGACAGTTTGACGGTAGCTATGATGCACACTGACCACCAGGGGACAGGCACTCAATGCACAAGCATGGAAACATGGAACAGACTGATGAATCTTAGAGGGGAATGGGGAGAGGGGAGGGTGGAAAGAGATTAACCAAATATCTTGTATGCATACTAGAGGCCCAGTGCTTGGATTCAGGGACCATGCCTAATTCATGCACCAGGCCTCCTACATTCCCCAAGGGGTCCCAGGCTGCAAGAGTGCACATACCAGTCCAAGGGAGCCCACCGGTGCATGAATCTGTGCACCGGGCCTCTGGTGATAGTAATAATGCAAGAATTTGTGATTTCTTCTCTGGTGAGGTGGTTGTGCTTTGAGAGGTCTGGAAAAAAAAGAAATTATTTTGATATCCCAAAGGCATGTTATCAGATATGTTTTCTTAGATGTGGAAAGGCAATAGGCTCACTTAATGTGAAGATTGACCTTTGTTGGGGAAAAATACTTCCCCCAGACTTAACTACCTGCCTTGAATGCTTTTAGTTAGAATGATCTGAAATTAAAAATTTTGTGTGGTTATTGTAGGTCTCTTAAGACTGCCATGCAGGCCTCTCTTGAACTAGTCAGTTTTACTATATGTCCACTTTTTTGTTCACAGCTGAAGTTAAATGACAAAAAATAAAGGACTTTCACTCTTCTTACTATGTAATACCAAGTGTATTAAAAACCATAAGACATTCCAAGTGGTTTAGTGTAATGATACCAAATCAAATTGCAATATAGTTGGTATACGTTGAGAAAAATGGTTGGAAAGTTCATTTGAAAGAAATATTTATATTGAATATGATGATATAAATGTTAACGTAGGAACATTCAAACCTGTAAAGAATTTTTGTGAGTTTATTTGAGCCAAACTGTCGACAATTGCCGGGTAGCAGAATCTTAAGGGATTAGGATAATGCTCCAGAGAATGGTGGTTTTTCTCCTTAATTTATACTTTGCAATCAAAGGAGGAGATGTAGGTGTGTTACATGAAATCTACTGGTGATAGATTAGAGGGGCAGAACAAAACAAAACAAGGAAACCTCTGGGATTGGATAGACAGTAAAATGATAGACATATTACTTAGGTGGGTACAGAATAGTTAACAGTCAACAATTAACATGATAACAATAACAATGAAGAACTCCGTGGTATCTGACCTAGAGCAAGGACGTTTGGTTGTGCTTTAAGGGGTCTGGGAAAAAAGGGAAGTTACAAGTTACCCTGACATTTTAATGATATGTTATCATAGATACAAAAATACAATAAGGTCAGTTAAGATAAGTTAAGGTAAAGATTGACTTTGTCAGGGAAGATACCGGTCTAGGAGGTGACTGCCCACCATAACTGCTTTTATTTAAAGTTTAATTTCAGAACATCCTTGTGGTTACTTTAGGTCTTTGAGTTTGCAAGATAGCCATGCAAGCCTTCCCTGAACTCGTTAGGTTAGCATGTGGCCCTTTTCATCCACAAAAACAAACTAAAACAACAACATTAGGACACAGGCTTGCCTTAGCAGATCTATCTATATAAAACACTAATATGCAAATAGACTGAATGGCAAAATGACTCGCAAAATAATCAGTTGCTATTACACCCACTGACTGCCAGGGAGCAGATGTTCAATTCAGAAGGTGCCCACAGTCCACAGGCCCCAACCAGTGGTTGTGGTGGGGGGTGGGGTTGTTGAGAAGGCAGCACCAGGCGAAGGTGGGTGCGACCAGTGGCCCCAATCACCCTGCCAGTTGCCTCACAGATTGGCTCTGATTGCTGGCCAGGCCTAGGGATCCTAACTGTGCACAGATTTTGTGCACCAGGCATCTAGTTTAAAAATAATTGTGATAATAGTATATAATAAAAAGGTAATATGCAAATGGTTGTTAAATGCCATGATGTGTTAGACCAGAGCAGCGGGAGGGCAGGGCAGCGAGCTACTAAGTGCAGAGAGCTACAGGAGGGCAGGGCAGCAAGCTACTAGCATGGAGAACTACAGGAGGGCAGGCATCGAGCTATGAGTGGGGGAGAGCTACAGAAGGCCAGGTCAGCAAACTATGTGGGGCAGTGGGCCAGGTGGCCAGCTGAAGCAAGAGGCAGCTTGGTACTAGTGCAGGGATTTGTGTACAGGGCCACTAGTATAATAATAAAAAATGGGTAATGTTGATTTAAAACATCATATAAGACAATTGGATTAATCCAGAAATGATATAAAATTGGCTCTTCACCTACATATTTTTTAATGAGTTTGATGGGTGTATTTTTTTCTTTTAAGATTTTTATGTATTTGTAGAGACTGAGGAAGGGAGAAGGAGAAAGAGAAACATTAATCAGCTACACACCTCTTACTTGGGAATAAGCCCACAACCCGGGCGTGTGTCCTGACTGGGAATCGAGCCAGCAACTTTTTTTGTGCACAAGATGATGCCCAACCAACTGAGCCACACTGGCCAGGGAGTTTTGATTGCTAATACTTGTCCAAGACACTTAAAAAAATTATGCCACTGACCAGAATCAAATCCGGATCATATGCCCTTGACCACAAGCAAATGAGAATCAACCCTTCAGTCTACAGGTTGACACTATCCACTGAGCCAAACTAGCAAGGGCCAGGGTACTTATTTATTTTCTGTGCTCCTGATTCTATTATATTCACCAGTTTATTCTGTTGATCAAATTTTTAATTCACTTAATTTTTAGATTCACTTGTTGATAGATATGTATTTGTTGTTCATAATTTTTTGTCTTTTACCTTTTTCTTCTTCCTCTTTTAAAAGAGTACCTTTCAGCATTTCATATAATATTGGTTTGGAGTTGATGAACTCCTTTAGCTTTTTCTTATCTGTGAAGCTCTTTATCTGCCCTTCAATTCTGAATGATAGCTTTGCTGGATAGATTATTCTTGGTTGTAGGTTCTTGCTATTCATCATATTGAATATTTCTTGCCACTCCCGTCTGGCCTGCATCGTTTCTGTTGAGAAATCGTTTCTGTTGAGACAGTTGTATGGGTGCTCCCTTGTAGATAATGAACTGTTTTTCTCTTGCTGCTTTGAATATTCTCTCTTTGTCTTTTGCTCTTGGTATTTTAATTATGATGTGTCTTGGTGTGTTACTCTTTGGATTCCTTTTATGTGGGGTTCTGTGTGTTTCCTGGACTTGTAAGTCTATTTCTTTTACCAGATGTGGGAAGTTTTCAGTCATTATTTCTTTAAATAGGTTTTCAGTATCTTGTTCTCTCTCTTCTTCTGGCACCCCCACAATTCTGATGTTGGCAAGCTTGAAGCTGTCCCAGAGGCTCCTTACATTATCTTCACATTTTTGGATTCTTTTCTCTTCTTGCTTTTCCAGTTGAATGTTTTCTGCTTCTTTATATTTCAAATTTTTGACTTGATTCTTGCTTTCCTCTAGTCTGCTGTTAGGTCTCTGTATAATATTTTTTATTTCAGTCAGTGTATGTTTAATTTCTAGTTGGTCCTTTTTCATCTCTAGTTGGACCTTTTCCATCTCTAGTTGGATCTTTTGCATCTCTAGTTGGTCCTTTTTCATCTCTTCTTGGCTCTCGCTAACTTTATGCAACTTTTCTAGGATATTCTTGAAAAACCTTATAAGCATGGTTTTGAACTCTATATCCAGTCATTTGTTTTTCTCCATTTCTTTTGTTTGTGATCCCTTCCCTTGTCTCGGCATTTTCACTATGCTGGGTGAACTTCTGTTTTGGATTCAGCCTTATGATACCAGACTTGCAAAACTTCTAGAGCCTCTCTGTTGAGCTTGGGGTAGGTGGAGTCTCAGGGCTAAAGGGACCACCTTGCCTTCCAGTCGGCCCCGCCTTCCACGGCCCCCGAGTCTCATGTGACTGGGTAATTGCTGGAGTAGTCCCTTGCGTGCACTCTTGCAGTGCCTCTAGAGTGCTGCTTTTCCGGCTCCCCTGTGCTCCTGGACCATATGAGTCTGGGTCCCCAGGGTTTCTCCCGAAACTGCGGTTTAGTGAAGTTAGAAGTGGTTCAGTTGGGAGGGTCTGTCTCCCACCCACTCGTGAAAGCCAGAGGCACAATCAGAAGCTGGTCCTCAGCGCTCAGTGCCGTGCGCATCACCAGACTTCTGATCTTTTGTGACTCCCCTAAATTTCCATGCACATCTCCCTTTTCACAGTCCAAACTGCCCCCGTATGAGTTTTGGCTGGATCTGGGGTTTAGGATAAGGGGTTCACTGCCATTGAGAGTCTTTGTCTCCTTCCCACCAGAGAAAGCCAGCTAGGTTCTCCAGCACCCACTCTCTCCACGTGCGTGTTTCCGCATCTCTGTACCTCAGCTTTTTGCAGCTCCTCTGAGTTTCTGTGAGCCCCTCTCTTTCCTTCTAGTTGTAGAATTTCCACTCAGCCAGCTTTCCTGTGGTTCTGGTTGATGTCAGTTCTGTCTTTTAGTTGTAGTTTTGAAATAGTTGTGCGAGGCAGCAGTGTAGGTGTTTACCTATGCCGCCATCTTGAATTCTCTCCAATTTTTCTTTTTTTAAGATTAAATGAAATTTGAAGGGTTATCATAGTCTGGCATATAGTAATCTCCTATTACATTGGCTGCTATCATTGTAAACAGCATCATCATTATCAATTTCTAAGAGTTGTTTTTAATTGAGATCAGAATTGAAGTCTATTAGATTGCAATAGGTTTCTGTGATTGTTGCAACAAACACTTAATTGCTTAAAACAACAACCATAATAATTGCTAATAAATACTTGGCTCAGCTGAGCTCCCTATTCTTGTTTGGGCTTGCTCACATATTTGGGGCTTCCTTTTGCTTGATCTCTCATTTTCAAGTAGGCTAGCCTGGGGCTATTACTTGTGTCTTAAAGTTCAGGCTCAGGCTTCTAACACTTAAGTTTCATTTCATCTGCATTCTGGTCACAAGGTTAGCCAATATTTAAAGGATGGGCAGTAGTGTTATGTTCACTTTTTGTTGGGAGTTGCTACAGAGTTTCTAATTTTTAAATCTGCTGTATAGACTAACAGCAAACTATTTCATGCTGATTGAGATGAACAGATTGACTCTTTATATGGAATAAAAAGATTATAGTTAAAAGTCAGAGCATTTTTAAGACTCAGTAATATAGTATATTCACTAAAAATAAATTAGTTTTTATTCAACTGATAACTAAAACTTAAAAAATATTCTCAGAAATTAAATTTGTCTTATTTTTAGGAAATTTTCCCTGTTTTGGAAATTATAATAAGAATATATGGAATTTATTTTTTCAATTCTCTCTAAAAGGTAAAACTACTTAAAAAGTAACCAAATATGCCTGGCTGGTGTGGCTCAGTGACCTATAAAACAGAAGGTCAGGGTTCTATTCACAGTCAGAGTACATACATGCCTGGGTTGCAAGCTTGATCCCTGGTGGGGCACATGCAGGAGGCAGCCGTTCAATGACTTTCTCTTACTATTGATGTTTCTACCTCTCCTTCTCCTTTCCCCTCTGAAATCAGTTAAAAGTTTATATTTAAAAAATAACTAAATGCTATTTTCTACCTTCCCCAAATTCATAAAGGACAGTTTTTTTAAGTTTGCAAGCTTGCTATAGTATATCATATAGCATTCAACCTATTTAATCTCAGATGGTATAATAATAAGAAGTGAAGTAATTTGTGTCAAATACAGTAGTCAAGCACTGTGATAAAAACTTTTGTTCTTGTGAAGAATTGAATTCAGGATTCATCTATACTCCTCTGCCTTAGTTCTTTCTAAATAAAGGTAGGTTTTTAAATAAGGCAAGTCTAAGCAGAATCTAGCAACTTGGCTTAACCTAAATATACTGCATTTAATTTCTATATTACTGCAGAATTTTGGGGTTACTTGAACTAAATTCTATCAAAAGTAAAAATGCACTGATCCATAGGCACTGATCTTAATATCTAAAAATTCTTTTACATATACTTTAATTTCACACAGGTTATTCTCAGCTTCTCATTCTTAATAATTGGGATCCTTAATTATTATTTTAGTTTATATGAGCTGAAACAGCAGAAAAGAAATACAACAGCAAGCCAGAAGACAGTGAATCTTAATGGAGTGATTCTGCCATATTTTCAAGGACACTTTTGAGTCTTTTTTTTTTTAATATATTTTTATTGATTTCAGAGAGGAAGGGAGCGGGACAGAGAGATAGAAACATCAATGATGAGAGAGAATCATTGATCAGCTGCTTCCTGCATGCTCTCCACTGGAGATTGAGCTCACAACTCAGGACCTGGGAGCCTTCAGTCTGTAAGCCGATGCTCTATCCACTGAGCCAAACCGACTAGGGCCATTTTTGAGTCTTTAAATATAAATCTCAGTAGAAAATTTAACTCACTAGTACTTGCATGATGTGAACAGTTTTTTATTCTTTTGCATAGTATGTTGGAGTGAGAGTTTTAGAAAATCAGAATATTGTGTTTTTTTAAAATACTATGTTCTAATTGACTTTTAGAGAGAGGGGAAGGGAGAATAATAGAGACACAGACATCAATGAGAGAAACATTGATCAACTGCCTCCTACACGCTCCCTACTGGTGATTAAGCCTGCAATCCAGGCATGTGCCCTGACCAGGAATCAAATTGGTGACTCAACTGCTGAATCGATACTCAACTGCTGAGTATAGAAACAGGCAGGCAATTAGGATATTCTTGTATTTTTAAAAGCACAGTGTAAAATCATTGTAAGAATAGTGTCTTGGGTTGTTCGGTGTATTGAAGTATAATTATATGAGTATCTTTATAGTTCATTTGTATTGATTCTGGTTAAATTTATTCTTCTTAATCCTGGCTTTACAAGCTTCTCAATCATCTATGGAATATCTTTAAGGAAGTTCCAGGCTTCTGATCTGGCAGGTACCATCATAGCATTGGCCATGATGAAATTTTGCCATTCATAATGGCAGCTGTATCACAAAAAATAACACACTAATGCAAATCCAATCTCTGAAGCTGATTTTTAAATGCTAATGTTTTATCTTTATTGGAGACAGAAATCCTAGTTTAAAACCCACTCAGCAAGTTTATATAAAGAAATATCTTGAAATAGGTAAATACTGAAAAAGCAGCAACATCAAAAAGTATAATCTTAGAAGCTGGTGTAAAAGAAATACTAGTACTGTTTAAATTTATAGAAGTAAGTGATTGTTATAATCAAATATGAAAAATAAACACTATCTGTGATATTTACTATTAACCATCATTTTTTTCTTGATACAAAATAGAAATGGGGTTTATTATTATTTCAATGTTAAAATATGAAAATTTTGAATAAAATTTACCATATCCTAATGTAGGTCCTTTTTTCTTTTCCCATTTGAGTTCTAACAAATTAGTTAGGCATGGGATATCTAAATTTAGCTCTATAATCTCTGGTCATTTAAATTCTGTTTCACTTTTGAATTTGTTAAAATTATGATATTCCCTTTGTACCTTCTGGTTACCAGCTGGACTGAGTATTAATATGGAAGTGGATTTTACATATTGTTTTTCAGCTGACTACCTGGCTCAGGCATTTGATTCTCTTTGTTTGGACTTGAAGACAGATGAAGGAAAAATCTTATTTTTGGAGTATCAAGCTGTTCCAGTAATATTAAATCACCTAAGAATATCCAGTAAAGGGCTCTTATCCAATGTCATTGATAGTTTGCTTCAGATGACAGTGGAATCCAGTAAGTTTTAAAGTTCTATATACATAAATAAGTTATGGTGGGATAATTTTTCTCATCTGTTTTGAATGTATAATTCTACATATCAGATACCATTGTATTTTATAATAGCAATGCTTTAAAATATTTTGATAGTTATATAATAGAGTCTATTAATAGCATCACTGAGTTTTGAAACCTGACCCTTTGTCCAGATTTTCACTAACTTATTATAATTTCCAGTAGTCATCTCAGTTATGTGGATATACTCTGCAAATGTTACTCATATACTCAGGCTTCTTTCTTCTTTCTCTTTTGTCTCATTATTCTGACAGATTTATTCTTATATTTTCTGTTTTCTCAGAAAGAGTGAGATAATAAAATTATCTCCACTTAAAGTGAGCATAGTGACAGGCATCGTCCGGTTGTTGCCTCTTCACCCTTAATGTTTTTGTTGGAGGCTACTCTTTTATATTCATACTAGAAGCCCAGTGTACAAAACTCGTGCACTGGGGGTGGAGGGGTGTCCCTCAGGGCATCTTGCACCCTCTCCAATCTGGGACCCACCCGCTTGCCTGCCTGCCAGCCCGATCACCCCCTAACCAAATCCTCTACCAGCCTGATCAATGGCTAATTGCTCCCCTGCCAGCTTGATTGACACCTAACTGCTCCTCTGTTGGCCTGTTTACCCCCAACTACCTTCCTCTGATGGCCCAGTAACCCCCAACTGTCCTCCCCTGCCTGCCTGATTGCCCCCAATTGCCCTCCCCTGCAGGTCTGGTTCCCCCCCCCAACTGCCCTCTCCTGCTGCCCTGGTCACCCCTAACTGCCCTCCCCTGCTGGTCTGATTGCCCACAACTACCCTCCTCTGCCAGCCATCTTGTGTGAGGGTGTGAAGGTCAATTTGTATATTACCTCTTTATTATATAGAATTTGTAATATTTTGTAATGTATGGGTTTTTTTATATTGATACTAAAGGCCTGGTGCAAAAATGTGCATTGGAAGGTGAGGGTGTCCCTCAGCCCAGCTTGCAACCTCTCGCAGTCTGGGACCTCCTGGGATGTCCACCTACCACCCCTGGTAAAAGACATTGGGCCTAAGCCTGCAGTCAGACATCCCTCTCACAGTCCAGGACCCCTCACTCCTTACCGCCCACCTGCAGTGAGGCAGGAGAGGCTCCCTCCACCACTGCTGTGCTAGCCAACTGTGAGCCTGGCTTCTGGCTGAGTGGTGCTCTCCCTGTGGGAATGCACTGACCACCAGGGGGCAGCTCCTACATTGAGCATCTGTCCCCTGGTGATCAGTGCACGTCATAGCGACCAATCATTCCGCTGGTCAGTCTGCCATTTGGTCGATTTCCATATTAGGGTTTTATTATATCGAGAAAACTAGTTCTTTATTACTGGTGATTCCTAACTTAGCACAGATATGTATTAGGGATGTTTATCATAAATATTTTCATTAGCTTTGGTTGGCTTAGCTCTTTCAATCTAGCATAACCCTTTGTTTGACTTGTAATAAGCAGTCATTTTAATTCAGTAATTCTTTTTCACTGTAGTTTGTCTTTTACCATTCCTCTTACCTCTAGCATTGCTAAAATTAAAATATTATTGCCTTCCAGAAAGTGTAAAGTAAAACTGAAAAGCCATTGCTCAGTGTTGGTAGTAGGCAGTCTATCTTATTTGATGCTCCATGCTGGAGAATTCCTAATGGCTGGGTGCAAAGCATGGTTATACTTTTAACTAGGTACATTTGGTGTATGGTTTCATGTTTTTAATTTCCTGTTATATACAATTTAATTTCCCTTTACAACACCTCTCTGAAGGAGGCCTGATAGGAAAATTGAGGCCTGGAAAAATTAGATAACTTGTCCATGAATTCCACAGTTGTTCAGAGGTAGAACTCAGACTTGAAACCAAGTCTCTGATTCCAGATGTAAAGTGCATTTTATCATATTACACCATAAACAGGTTTTCCAGGTTTGTTTGTTTTTTCCAGCCCCAAAATGTAATATTTTCACTGACCTATATTGCTAATATTTTTAGCCATTTGTTACCATTAAGATAATAGATTATAGTTGGGGAACTAGCTACCTAGGTAAGTAATTTAATGTATTAATTTAAGGTATAGAGCAAAAAGTAAAAAATTAGTAAACTGAGAGACAGAGACTCAAGTTTACTTGTTTAAGTGTGTAGATTTCCAACTACTAGGGGTTTCACAAAATTTTTTGTTTAATGAGAAAAACAAAAATCCTACCAGATGCAAATATCTATTTATTGAAAACAAATCTGTCTGAATATGTCTGACACAGGTGAAATCTTGTAGCCAAAGGAAAACTAAATAAAATTTTAGGAAACAGTGGGCTTCTTGGGTAAAATGACTTTGTGGCACCATAATGTTCATATTCGGAGAAACAGTTTTAGATTAGTCAATAGATGTTCAGTTCATTTCCATTTCTTTACCCTTGTTCAAGTTATATTCAAATCTAAGGTTATCATTTCTTACTCAATTTAAGTAAATGAAGCAAATACTAGTGTGGATTGCAAGAAGTTTATGTTGTTTTTAGTGATGGGAAACTTTTGGATTTTTCATAACGGGAAGATCTTTGATATTTATAGTAGAGGCCTGTTGCATGAAAATTCATGCACTGGAGAGAAGTGTCCCTCAGCCTGGCCTGCCCCCTCTTAGCATCCGGGAGCTCTCAAGGGTGGGAGGCAACCCGGCAGTCAGGGGAAGGTGATATTCTGTCACACCTCTGCTGCTGCCACTGGCAACAACACAAGCCTTGGCTGGCCCTGGTTACCTGAGCCTCAGGTGGCCTTAGGTGGCTGGGCAGCCGCCATCCAAGGCTTTCCTGTACCTTGGGCATTGGCTAGGCAGCCAACATTTGAGGCTTGCCTACACCTCAGGCCGGCTCTGGGAAGCTTGGGAGCTGAGGGGAGTGGGGGACTCTGGAGGCAGATGCGTGAGCCGTTTGCCTGCCGCCCCACCGGGGCTGAGGGGACTGGACACCATCATCTTGTGGCTGTAGGCATTGCCATCTTTGAGTACATGGCAGTCAATTAGCACATTCCCTCCTTATTGGCTGTGGACACTGCCATCTTTGTGATGGTCAGTTAGCATATTCCCTCTTTATTAAATAGGATTAATTTTCTTGATATATTTTCTATTTTTAACATAAATCTAGCAACTGGTATTAATAAGTCAACAAAATTTGTTAAAGGGGTAAATGAATGATAGATTAATACAGCAAATACTTCTCTAGCTATTGGTTTTATGTTTCATTTTTTTCCAGATTTCAGATGGGAAACTTATTTCACCACATACCAGTACATAATTTTTATGTGCTATTTTTTAAAAATTCATATAAAAAAGTTGTTGGAAAAGAAATCTTGGTATAATTTATTTGCAGATGCTTATCTCGCCCATCTAATGTGCATCAGGAGCAAGCTGTGTGTGTGTAGTGCCATGTTTCAAGCACTGTCTTTGCAATACTCTGCTGAACATTGGGGCTTCCTTTGAAGCCCATTGGAGCTTCAGAGCAAGGAGCTGGAGCTAGGTGTCATGGGCTGACATCTAGCCCTATACTACCCAAAGTGCCTGTTACTGATTACCCAGGAGGTCAGTATAGAAAGTATTTAAAAACCTGTATAGTAATTTAACAGTAATTTTATGTCTGTTAAATCCTATCTAATAATTAAAGAGTAATATGCAAATTGACCATCTCTTCAACACACAAGATGGCTGCCCCAATGTGGTCAAAGATGGCCGCTCCCATGTGTACACAAGAAGGCTGCCACAAGATGGCCAGCAGAGGAGAGCAGTTGTGGGCAATCAGGCCTGCAGGGGAGGACAGTTGGGGGGACCCAGACCTGCAGGGGAGGGCAGTTAGGGCTGACCACGCTGGCAGTGGAGTGGTTAGGGGGTGATCAAGCTGGCAGGCAGAAGTGGTTAGGGGCAATCAGGCAGGCAGGCAGGCAGGCAAGCATTTGGGAGCCAGCATCCTGGATTGTGAGAAGGATCCCAGATTGGAGAGGGTACACACTGGGCTGAGGGACACACACACACACACACACACACACACACACACACACCTGTGCATGAATTTTGTGCACCGGGCCTCTAGTTCAATGTAATAATTTAAAACATTTGGACTTGTATTTTATATATTTGTTTTATTTCATTTTCTATTGTTTTTTTAATAGTATTATAAAAAGATAAACTAAAATACATTAAATTTTGAAAAGTTTATTTGAACAAGTGATTTGAATGGACAGCACCAAAATTAAAAATGATTGAAGGTACTCCACAGGTGGGACCTGGGGCAAAGGTTTTAATATTAAAGACACTGGGGGGAAAAAGGGGAGGGAAAGCAAAGCAATTAATTGGTTGTAGCTTAAATATTTGTCTTATTTGAGGAAATATAGTGACTTGGCTATTACAATAATTGTTCTTGAGTTTGATTTTCTCGGGTTCAAGAAAATCTAATTTAATGTTTTTGATTAGTTGTTTTTGTTTTGTTTTCTTAAATTCAAGTACATTGACTCTGGTTTAGGTTTTGTGTGTTAAGCTATGCTACAGAAAGCATTAGAGTTTCCCCAGTCTAACAGCCTCCTATTTTAACCATATTTTGTAAAAGTGTGATGGATTCTTTATTCTGGATTAGAAATTTTAAAAGATTGGTCCTTCACCACATTAGTTTCAGAAGCAATGGGATACTTCATCTCAATGGATACTTTATCTTAAGCTATGCTATAGTTAGTGCTACAGGTGATTTTTTTTCTTCTTCCTGCTGCTCTTCCCCAAAATTCATATTTTGAGATATGAGAAATGTCATTAGCTGTATAGGTATTGTTTTTTTTTTAAGCTATTCAAATAGATTTCCTTAAATATAAGTAAGATCTGCACAATGCTCTGGCTGGTGTACCTCAGTGGTTAGAGTGTTAGCCTGTGCACTAAAGGTTGCAGGTTCTATTTCCAGTCAAGGGCATAAGGCTGGGTTACAGGTTCCATCCCTGCCCCTGGTTGGGGTGCGTAAGGGAAGAAACCTTCCTCCTTCCTTTCCACTCTCTAAAAGTCCATGGGAAAAATATCCTCACTCCTTGGTAAGAATTTAAAAAAGAAAAAAGATCTGCACCTTGATTTACCTTAACATACATATTTTGAGCACAATACTCCTTTTGAGGGCTTCTAATTATATAAATTTGGGGCATGCATGTATATTATATAATATCTTAGTAGTGTTGCTTTTAGAAAATTACTTTTTGACTTTTTTTTCTTTTTCCTGTCAGTGGTGGAAAGTTATTACTCACTTATTTAGATGCTGTGTAAGAACTTCAGTCTAATTTTAAGTCAAACTAGATGCCTGGTGCATGAAATTCATGCATGGGTGTGGTCCCTAGGCTTGCCCAGTGATTGAAGTATGAGTGACTGGTGTGGAAGAGCAGGCCCCAGCTGACCTCTGGGCCCTGGGCAGCCCCTGGGCTCCTGCATGCCCCCCTCTACCTAAGTCATAGTGCCTGAGTCCCCATGTGGAGATGCAGTGACTATGGCAACATCACAGGCCAGGGTGCAGTGTGAGCCTTTGGGCCATCCATCTGTGCCGCATGGAAGCCAAGCAGGCAGTGTGCTCTCGCTGGCCTCACAGACCGGCTCCTGTGCGAACCATGGGGAGCCCAACCAACCCCTGTGGCCCAGCTCACTCTAAAAAGGCCACATGAGTGTGGGGCAGGCTCCTTGTGTGGGCCTAGCACCTGAGTTCGGGGCTTCCTTGGCACACAAGCCCTAGTGTCCTGGGGGAGGATAGCAAGGGGAGTGAGAGTGAGCTCAGCAGACACCCTGCATTCTCATCCCACCTACCTCCCAGTCACCCTGCCCCCAGGTAGCTGGTCAGAGGTCGCAGTCCCCACTGGTCGCCCCAGTGGTTGGTTGCCGCCACCCACCCTCAGTTCCCCATCCCAGCCTGGGAGCTGGCCCTGATCGGGTGATCAGAACTTGCTGGACACTATCTGTGGAGTGATCATTTGGGGCCAGCTCCCTGCCACCACCACCACCACCACCACCACCACCACCACCACCACCACCTGGCGCCATCTGCAGAGCAATCAATTGGGGCATCACCAACACCCAACATGTTCCACGCTGCCCCCTGGTGGTCAGTGCATGTCATAATGAGTGGTCAAACTTTTGGTCGAGGGGACAATTTACATATTAGACTTTTATTATATAGGACTAGTGGACCAGTGCATGAAATTTGTGCACAGGGGTGTGTGTCCCTCAGCTTAGGTCTTCACTCTCTCCAATCTGAGACCCCTCAGGGGATGTCCGACTGGCTCTCCTGTCTGCCTGCCTGATTGCCCCCTAACCACTCCTGTCTGCCAGCCTGATCATCCCCTAACCACTGCCCTGACAGCCTGATTGACGCCTAACTGCTCCCTTGCCAGCCTGATCATCCCCAACTGCTCTCCCCTGCCAGCACCCTGAGAGTTTCTTAAGTGAGGCACAGCTACTTCAGCTAAGTGTGTAATGTCGAATTAGGCCAACCAGAGCCCAGATGCATAAGTTACTTCAAGTAAACATTTTTAGGGTGTGTGTGAAAATTTAGGTCTCTGATACTGCTTTAAAATAATGACAACACCTATTTCAAATATTGTAATGAAAGTATATAAAAAAAAAACCCTCACGTAAAATGGCTTAAAAACTGTTATTTTACATTAAAGACAGTAATAACTGAAAATAATAGGTTTCTTTTAGGTCACATCCTAAAAAAGGTAGCTGCTTTTTTATGTCTTATGCCTATACAAAGGTCTTAAAAGACCCCTGATCCTATCTTTTGAAGATTTTAGGTTAACACGTTTGTCTTAAAAACTGATTTTTAAAAACACAGCCCCTTCCTCAACCATATTGTCACATCACCAAAGGTATACTTTATAAACAGCCTTGATGTGCTACACATGTGCAAAAAGTACACAAAGTGGGTAGACTCCTTTACCTTAGAAGTATATATTTAGTAATGACTTAGTTACATTATTTTATTTTTTTGAAATGAGAACTGATCTTCCAAATCTTTCAAACAGACCCACCAGGCAATAAATATCACCATATGTTTGATTTACAGTACATTTGGGCATAAACACTTCAATTACAGCTTTGTGTTTAGTACCAAAAACCTTTTCTTGTGTGCATGTTTTTGCTACATATCTCTTGCTCTGGATTACATTTTGAAAATTGCCTATTACAGATAAAGCACCTTTCCAGGTACGCTTCTGAAAAACAGATGTATTTCTGTTTCTGTGCACACCTTTTCACACACAGATGTGAAAAGGTGTGCACATGCCCACTCGTGTGTGCAGCCGCACACCTGGGTCCTGACATAAACAGGCTGCCCCTGAACACGCTGGAACCCCTCTGGCCTCTTCAGCAAAGTTTTTTGTTTTTCTGTTTTTACTTTGAAATAGTTTTATTGGCTCATAAGACCTTTGCATATAAACAAAAAAAAAATACCCCCGAACACTATGCAGTATTAAATCACAATTGCATTTTTTTTTACCAATTAAAACTACCCAGAATATACATTTTTAAAGGGAAAAAAATCCTACAGAGCTAAATTCTAAAATGACATTATGATTTAAGTACTATGACAAAATAAATAATTCCTATAACATTAATTCATTGCACCAAGCTGCCAGACCCTTCCAAACACATAACTATTGCAGTGTGCAAATGAACACAATTCAACATTACACACTTAGCTGAAGTAACTGTGCCTCCACTTAAGAAACTCTCAAGTTTCTGGCAAAAAGTTGGGCTGTTTTAACTTTTACCAGGAAACCAACTTCACAATTCATTTACTGTCTTTCTGGCCATTCCTATTTTAAAAAAGAAGGAGAAAAAAGAAAAGAAAGTAACATCCTTCTGCTGCCATAGCCTCAAGAAGCACCATCAACTCTGCTTGAAGAAATCCACTCCTTCCAATTCTTCAGGCAGGTATTCCTGGTCCACAGACTTTCGGATATTTTGAACAAAGTGCCAACCTAATATGTAGCAGGTTATATGTATGCAGGATATATAATGAGTCTGGCTAATGGTTTATCGATTTTTTTAAATTTTTATTAATTTTTTATACATATCTCCCCATTGACCCCCCTCCCTCCCAGGCAAACCCCAACCCCCCAGTGTCTATGTTCATTGGTTATGCTTATATGCATGCATACAAGTCCTTTGATTGATCTCTTATCTACCTCACCTAACTTTAATCTTCCTGCTGTAATTTCACTGTCTGTTTGAAGCTTTACTGTCTCTGTATCTATCCTTTTGGCCATTAGTTTATAATGTTCTTTATTATCCACCAATGAGTGAGATCATGTGATGCTTCTCCTTCATTGACTGGCTTATTTCACTAAGCATAAGTCTCTCCAGTTCCAACCAGGTAAGAATTCCTTCTTTATAATGGCAGCATAGAATTCCATTGTGTAGATGTACCATAGTTTTCTGATCCACTCATCTGCTGACGGGCACCTAGGCTGTTTCCAAATTGTAGCTATTGTAAATTGTGCTGCTATGAACATAGGGGTGCATAAATCCTTTCTGATTGGTGTTTGTAATTTCTTAGGATAAATTCCTGATTACAGGGTCAAATTGGAGATCCATTTTTAGTTTTTTGAGGAAGCTCCATATTGTTCTCCACAGTGGCTGCACCAGTCTGCATTCCCACCAACAGTGCACAAGGGTTCCTTTTTCTCTGCATCCTCGCCAATGCTTGTCGTTTGTTGATTTGTTGATGATTGCCATTCTGACCGGTGTAAGATGGTATCGCATTGTTGTTTTGATTTGCATCTCTCGGATGATTAATGGCTTTGAACATGTTTTCATGTGTCTCTTGGCCTTCCTTCTGTCATCTTTCGAAAAGGTTCTATTTAGGTCCGTTGCCCATTTTTTTATTGGATCATTCATCTTCCTTTTATTAAGTTGTATAAGTTGACTGTAGATTTTGGAGATTAAACCTTTATTAGTGATAACATTTGCAAATAGTTTCTCCCATACAGTGATCTTTCTTGTTGTTTTGTTGATGGTTTCTTTTGCTGTGCAAAAGCTTTTTATTTTGATGTAATCTCATTTGTTCATTTTTTCTTTAGCTTCCATTGCCTTTGGAGCAGTATCAGTGAAGTTCTTTCGGCATATATCTGAGATTGTGTTGCCTGTGGATTCCTCTAGTATTTTTATAGTTTCCCTTCTAATGTTTAAGTCCTGTGTCCATTTGGAGTTTATTTTTGTATTTGGTGTAAGTTGTTGGTCCAGTTTCATTTTTTTGCATGTATCTGTCCAATTTTCCAAAACCATTTATTGAAGAGGCTATCTTGGCTCCATTGAATGTTCCTGCCTCCTTTGTCAAATATTAGTTGAGCATAGTGGTTTGGGTGGATCTCTGGGTTCTCTATTCTATTCCATTGGTCTATATGACTGTTCTTGTGCCAGTACCAGGCTGTTTTGAGAACAGTTGCTTTATTGTATAGCTTGAAATCTGGTATTTAGATCCCACCTACTTTATTCTTCTTTCTCAGAATTGCTGTAGCTATTCGTGGTCATTTTGTTCCAGATGAATCTAGGTCTGTGAAATATGTCATTGGTATTTTAATGGGTAGTGCATTGAATCTATAGATTCCTTTGGGTAGTATGGACATTTTAATGATGTTGATTCTCCCAATCCATGAGCTTGGTATGCTCTTCCATCTGTTAACATCTTCCTCTATCTCTTTTTTCAGTGTCCTGTAGTTTTCTGCATATAGGTCTTTTACCTCTTTAGTTAGGTTTATTCCTAGGTATCTTAATTTTTTTGGTGAGATGGTAAATGGGATTGCTTTTTTAGTCTCTTTCTGTACTTTCACTATTAGTGTATAGAAATGCCACAGGCTTCTTAGCATTGATTTTGTATCCTGCTACATTGCCAAATTCATTAATTAAGTCAATTAGTTTTGGAATGGAGTCCTTTGGGTTTTTTTATGTACAGTATCATGTCATCTGCAAATAAGGACAGCTTTACTTCTTCTTTTCCAATTTGGATGCCTTTTATTTCTTCTTCTTGTCTAATTGCAATGGCTAATACTTCTAGGACTATGTCAAACAGGAGAAGTGAGAGTGGCATCCCTTTCTTATTCCTGTTCTTAGGGGAAATGGTTTTAGTTTTTGCCCATTGAGTATGATGTTAGCTGTGGGTTTATCATATATGGCTTTTATGATGTTGAGGTATGCTCCTTCTATTCCCACTTTGCTGAAAGTTTTCATCAAGGAAGGGTGTTGGATTTTGTCAATGCTTTTTCTGCATCAATTGATATGACTATGTGAATTTTATCTCTCAATTTGTTTATGTGATGTATCACATTTATTGATTTGCGGTTATTGTATCATCCCTGCATTCCTGGGATGAATCCTACTTGGTCATGGTTTATGATCTTTCTGATGTACTGCTGGATCTGATTTGCTAGAATTTTGTTGAGGATTTTGGCATCTATGTTCATGAGAGATATTGGCCTATAATTCTTTTTCATTGTGTTGTCTTTTTCTGGTTTTGGTATTAGGGTGATGCTGGCTTCATAGAAGGTGTTTGGAAGTGTTCTTTCTTCTTGAATGTTTTTGAATAGTCTGAGGAGGATACATTTTAATTCTTCCTTGAATGTTTAGTAAAACTCTCCTGTGTCACCATCTGATCCCGAGCTTTTGTTTGCTGGAAGCTTTTTGATGACTGCATCAATTTCTTCCATAGTTATTGGACTATTGAGATGTTTAGATTCTTCCTGATTAAATTTTGGAAGGTTATATTTTTATAAGAGTATGTCCATTTGTTGAAGGTTGTCTAATTTGTTGGAATAGATTGTTCATAGTATTTTTTTTAACAATCCTTTGTATTTCAGCACTGTCTGTTGTTATTTCTCCTCTTCCATTTCTGATTTTTTTTATTTGGGTCTTCTCTCTTTGCTTCTTGGTGAGCCTGGCAAGAGGCCCATCAATCTTGTTTATCCTTTCAAAGAACCAGCTCTTGGTTTTCTTGATCTTTTGAATTGTTTCTTTGGTCTCTATGTTGTTTATCTCTGCTCTGATATTCAGTATTTCTTTCCTTCTGCTTACACTGGGCTTTTCTTGTTGCTCTCGTTCTACCTCTTTGAGTTGTAGGTTTAGGTAATTTATTACCATTGTTTCCTGTTTTTTGCAGTAGGCTTGTAGGGCTATGAATTTCCCTCTTAAGACTGCTTTCACTGTGTCCCATAAATTTTGTATTGTGTTGTCATTGTCATTTGTTGCCATGATGTTTTTTATTTCTTCTTTGATTTCTCTGGTTACCCAGTCATTGTTTAATAGCATGCTGTTTAGTCTCCATGCGTTTGATTTCTTTCTATTGTTTTTATTATAGTTGATTTCCAGTTTTATGCCACTGTGGTCTGAGAAAATGCTTGATATGATTTCTATCTTCTTGAATTTGAAGAGACTTTTCTTACAACCCAACATATGACCTATCTTTGAAAATGACCCATGTGCCCTGGAGAAGAATGTATATTCTGTGGCCTTGAGGTGAAATGTTCTGAAGATGTCAATTAATTCCATCTGGTCTAGTGAGTCATTTAGGATTGATGTTTCTTTGCTGATTTTTTGTTTAGAGGATTTGTCCAATGGTGACAGTGGGGTATTAAAGTCTCCTACTATGATTGTATTGCTGTCAATCTCTCCCTTAATATCCTCCAAGAGTTTTTTTATGTATTTAGGTGCTCC
>PVJN01007277.1:0-28119 GCA_004026805.1 Lasiurus borealis | reverse complement strand
TATTGTTCCCTTTAGTATTATGAAGTGGCCTTCTTTGTCTCTTGTTATGTCCTCTCCACTTTGAGATCTAATTTGTCAGATGTAAGTATTGCAACCCCAGCTTTTTTTTTTCATTTCCATTTGCCTGAAATACCATCTTCCATCCCTTCACCCTCAATCTGTGTGCATCTCTTTTCCTGAGGTGGGTTTCTTGTAGAGAGCAGATATATGGATCATGTTTTCTTATCCAATCAGTTACCCTATGTCTTTTGATTGGAGCATTTAATCAGTTTACATTTAAAGTTATTATTGAAAAGTACTTATCTGTTGCCATTTTTAGTCCTTACCCCTGAGTTCCTTCTTCACTTCCTCTTTCTTTTTATTACAGCAGACCCTTTAACATTTATTGCATTGCTGGTTTGGTGGTAATATATTCCCTTAGTCATTTTTTGTCTGTGAAGCTTCTGATTTCACCTTTAATTTTGATTTAGAGTCTTGCAGGGTACAATATTCTTGGATTCAGACCCTTCCCTGCATGACTTTGTATATTTCATTCCATTCCCTTCTGGCCTGACGAGTTTCTGTTGAGAAATCAGTAGCTAATCTTATGTGAGTTCCTTTGTAGGTAACTTTCTGTTTCTCTTTGGCTACTTTTAAGATTCTTACTTTGTCATCAGTGTTTGCCAATTTAATTATAATGTGCCTTGGTTTCGGTTTGTTGGGGTTCATTTTGCTTGGGACTCTGTGAGCTTCTTGGATTTGTGTGGGTTTTTTCTGTCCTACATTGGGGAAATTTTCTGTCATTATTTCTTCAAACAGGTTCTCTAATCCTTGTTCAGTTTCCACTCTTTCTGGAACCCCAATTATGCAGATGTTGTTTTGTTTCACGTTATCCCAAAGTTCCCTTAGGCTCTCCTCTTGCTTTTTAACTTTTTTTCTAGAAGCTCCAGTACTTGGGTATTTTTTCCTACAATGTCTTCTAGCTCTCTGATGTGGTCCTCTGCTTCTTCTAGTCTACTTTTGATGCTTTCTATTGAGTTCTTTATTGCAGTGATGTCATTTTTCATTTCTTCTTGAGTATTCTGCACTTCTTTTAGGTTCTTCTGCATTTCTTCTTGCTTCTTTTGCATTCCTTTTTGCTGCTTCTGCATTTCTTCTTGCTTCTTCTGCATTTCCTCTTGGGTCTTCTTCATTTCCTCTTGGCTCTTACTCACAATGTTGAATTTGTCTTTCTTTTTTTTCATCCACCTTATGATCATTTCTCTGAATTCTTTCTCCTGCAGGCTTATTTCTGCCTCTATTTCGTTTACTTTTTTTTCTGGTGATACCTGCCTATCTGCTGTATCTGGGCTGTTTCTTCTTCTGCCGATGTTTTTTCTTCTCTGGGTGTCTGGTTATGTAGTTCTTTTTCTTATGTTGATTCAAGGCACAAATTACAACACGGCCCGGTACAGCACACAAGTCATTGAACAGAAATGTATGCACAATGTTAATAATCACCAATAAGGTGACCACCAATGAAAGATGAATTAGGGGTAAGTAGAGAAAGAGGAAGAGGAAATTGAGGGAAAAAGAAAGGAAAGAAGTGCCACAATCAAATTGGGAGAGGGAGAAAAAAAATATAAATGAACTAAAAATAAAGTAAAATAAAATAAAATAAAGGAGAAGAAGAAAAAGAAAAGAGAAAGAGAAACAAAGTCAGAGAGAAAAGAAAGCAGATAAGAGAGAAAAGGGGAACAAAATATAGATGTCAGGAGAAAACTCCAATAGAACAGTCACTAATCCCAATAAAGGCCAGCATCTAGTACCTAGAGATTAATACAAACTGCAGATAACAACTGGTATCAAGGGATGCAAGGGAAAAGAGAGGTAAAAAACAAAGCAAGCAAAAAGCAAAATAAAACAAATAGAATATGCTAAAAGAATCTCAAAAAAAATTTCAAAAAATCGATATAATCACTGTTCAGGCAAATAGTAACAAAATTACATAGAGAAAAAAACAACTTTTTGGCAAGTGAAAACAAAAGGAGAGAGGTTTGTATGGACTTGGTTTAGGGGATTTGAAATTAGATATATAAGTGGGGTGAAATTTTAACCAGGTAAAGAAAAAGAATGGGGGGAATCTAAAGTTGGAAAAGGGAAAGAGAAACAAGACAACAAAATGGGGAAAGTTAAGAGGAAAGTGGTGACATAAAGGTAGAGTTGAGTTGGAGTTAAATTATGCTAAAGGAAAGATGAAAAATGAATTTAGAACTCTAATCCTGAAGTAAAATAAAAACAATATGACACTTGTTTTTTTCCAAAAAGGTAAAATACTCT
Organism: Lasiurus borealis; assembly: GCA_004026805.1. Classification (NCBI taxonomy): domain Eukaryota; kingdom Metazoa; phylum Chordata; class Mammalia; order Chiroptera; family Vespertilionidae; genus Lasiurus; species Lasiurus borealis. The sequence continues at coordinate 25,821 of PVJN01007277.1, read as the reverse complement.
AGTAATTAATAATACTAGTTGAAAACAAAAATGTAATAATTAAAAAGGTAAAATCAATTGAGGTGGAAAGAAAAAAAGTCTTTTAATTAAAATATGTAAAAATGAAAAATAAATAAATAAATAAATAAATAAATAAATAAATAAATAAATAAATAAAAGAAAAAAATAGAATGGTTATTCACTTCCACTATTATTCTGCTTGGCACTCCTGTTTCCCAGTAGGGAAGGTATTGCAGTTCCCTGTGTTCCACTGTTGGTGTTTCAATCTCTTTATTCTTTTGTGGTTATGCAAGAATCAATTTGTTTGTCATCCACTGGGTGGCAGTGTTTTGGAATTGAGACAAAGCACAGGACCTCTTGTAGATTGCATATTTTTGGGTCGTGTTTTTTTTTTTTATCCACTCAGCCATTCGTTGTCTTTTGATTGGAGCATTTAGTCCATTTACATTTAAAGTTATTACTGGTAGGTATTTGTAGTCATTTTCATTTTTTATGCCTTTGTTCAATCTTCCCTTTTTATTTCTTCTTTTTACAACATTCCCTTTAGTATTTCTTGCATTGCTGGCTTGATGGTGATAAACTCCCTTAGCCTTTCCTTGTCTGTGAAGCTCCTTATTTCCCCGTCAACTTTGAAGGATAGCCTTGACGGATAGAATATTCTTGGATTCAATTTACAGCTTTGCATCACTTTATAAACTTCCTTACATTCCTTTCTGGCCTGATGTGTTTCTGTTGAGAAATTATTTGATAATCTAATTGGAAAGCTAGCGGAACAATTAGCAGTCAGTCCTCTATGTGTACACTCATGCAGTCGCCTCCAGACCTTTGCCTTTTATGGCTCCCCTAAGTTTCCGACAATTCATACTTCCCCTGTATGAGTCTCGGCTGGAACAGGGGTTCAGTGCAGTTTGAACTGGGGTTCTGTGTATTCAGGAGTTTCCATCTCCCTCCCACTAGAGGAAGCCAACCAAGCACTCTGCTACCCATCCTCTTCACACGCGTGTCTCTGTACCTCAGCTTTTTGCAGCTCCTGTTGAGTTTCTGTGAGCCCTCTCTTTCCTTCTAATTGTAGAATTTCCCCTCATCCTTTCCTGTGGTTCTGGATGATATCCATTCTATCTTTAGCTGTAGTTTTGAAATTTTGTGCAAGGCAGCAGCCATCTTGGTTTCACCTCCCAGGGAAGTTTTTTGACATTATTTCTTCAAATAGGTATTCTAACCCTGTTCCTCTTCCTGTTGTTTGAGTATCCCTGTTATTTGTATGTTGCTTCATTTCATGTTGATCCAAACATCCCTTTGGCTCTCCTCTTTTAATTTTTTTCTCCAATTGCTGTTCAGTTTTTGTGTATTTTGCTTCCCTGTCTTCTAATATACTAATTCAGTCCTCCGCTTCTCCTTGTCTGCTATTGAAACTTTCCATAATGTTTTTTATTGTAGCCATATCACTATTCTTCTTGATTCTTATGTAAGTTGTTGATTATTTTCATACATCCCGTTTATGAACTGTATAACCTTTATTTTGAATTCTTTTTCTGACATATTCCATACCTTGGTTTCACTTAGCGCCTTTTATGCCTTTTCTTCCTTTCCTTTCCTTTGGGGGTTACTTTGTCTCCCCACTTTTGCTTTCACCATAGGACCTAGGTGTCAAGTTGCGTGGGGGCTGCTCCTCCAATGGCAGTGTCTCCTCACGTGCAGTTTTTCCTTGATTGATCACAGCAGTGTTTGCTTCTCAGTTGGTGGCAGCTCCTCTGGTGGGTGCTGCTCACAGTAGTGGTGGCTCCTCTGGATTGCGGGGGCAGGCTACTCATGCAGCTGCTGCTTTTCATATGGGGGCAGGCTGCTCATGAGTCTGCTGCTCCTTGGACAGGGGTGAGCTACTTGCACAACTGCTGCTGCTCATATGTGGTTGGGCTGCATGCACGGCTGCTGCTCGTCAGATGGGGGCAGGCTCTGCATGTCTGCTGCTTTCTGGGATGGGGCAGGCTGCTCATGGGGCTGCTGATTCTCAGAAGGGGGTGGCTTGTATTTAACTGCTGTTCCTTGGATGGGGGTGGACTACAAGGAGCTGCTGCTCCTTGCACAGGGGTTGCTGCGTGTGTGGCTGCTGTTCCTTGAACAGGGCAGGCCACATGAAGCTGCTGCTCCTTGGACTGGAACAGGCTGCTCAGACTTCTGCTGCTCATTGGATAGGGGAGGGCTGCTCGTTAGATGGTGTTAGACAGAGTGAGGCTGTTGCTCCTTAGATGGGGTTGGACTGCTCATGTAGCTGTTGCTCATGTGGTCACAGTGGCCTGGGCTAATGTATTGGGCTGGACAGAGGAGTGTGTGCTTTGGAACTCACAGGAGCCAGGGTGAATGGTGTCTCAGTGACCATGGGACTGCAGCCAAGGAGGTGGCTGTAGGGTCCTGGGTGGTGTCTGAGGGCATCCTAAGTGGAGGTGAGGCTGGACTCCCAGTCACAGAAGCTCTCCCCTTAAAAAAAGGCACCACTTCTGTGGAAGAGCCAGCTGATCCAGGACTATTTGCAATGGTAGCAGAAGCTGCCTGGTTAGGAAAGCCAGGTCAGCTTGTCCCTGAAGTTTCTGTGGGATCTAACTGTGGCTCACTCACATGCACACACACACACACACACACACACACACACACCGTAGGTGCACACACACTGCTTTCACTCACTCATTCACTTACACTCTCTCCCTCACTGCCACCTTCCTGCCTTTGTAGTTGGGTCTGGAGTGTTATTGTCCCATTTGTGGATGGAGTTTCCTCTCCGGATGTCTGGTTATGTGGCTCGATCTTTACCACATTGGCCAAATAGGACAAAATACAACGACATGACATGACACAAAGGGAACAAAACATGAATATACTAACAACACAGATATCCCCTATGTAAGTGACCACCAGAGAAAAGAGAATTAAGGGAGAGAAAAGTCGGGAGAATCCAAGATGGCGGCATAGGTAAACACCTACACTGCTGCCTCGCACAACAATTTCAAAACTACAACTAAAAGACAGAACAGACATCATCCAGAACCACAGGAAAGCTGGTTGAGTGGAAATTCTACAACGAGAGGGAAAGAGAAGGGCTCACGGAGACCCAGAGGAGCTGCAAAAAGCTGAGGTACAGAGACACACACATGCAGAGAGTGGGTGCCGGAGTACCTGGCTGGTTTTCTCTGGCAGGAGGGAAATGGAGACTCTCAAAGGCATTGAATCCCTTATCCTACGACACTAAACCCCAGATGCAGCCGAAACTCATATGGGGGGAGTTTGGACTGTAAAAACGGAGAGTTAGACAGAAATTTAGGGGAGTTGCAAAAGATCAGAGGTCTGCTGGCGTGCATGGCACTGCGCAGAGGACAGACTGCTGATTGTGCCGCTGGATTTCGAGCCTGGGCAGGAGACAGACCCTCCCAACTGTGCCACTTCTGACTCCACTAAGCCCCTGTTTTGGGTGGGACCTTGGGGACCTAGACTCATGTGGTCCTGGAGCACAGGGGAGCCAGAAAGGCAGTGGTCTAGAGGCACTGCGAGAGAGAGAGCACGAGCGCGCACAGGGACTGCTCCAACGATTACCCAGTCATGTGAGACTCAGGGGCCCTGGAGGGCGGGGCCGACTGGAAGGCAAGGCGGTCCCTTAAGCCTTGAGACTCCACCCATCCCAAGCTCAACAGAGAGGCTTCTGTGGTTTTGCAAGTCTGTTATCATAAGGCTGAATCCAAAACAGAAGTTCTCCCAGCATAGTGAAAATGCCGAGACAAGGGAAGGGATCACAAACAAAAGAAATGGAGGAAAACAAACAATGGGATATAGAGTTCAAAACCATGCTTATAAGGTTTCACAAGAATATCCTAGAAAAGTTGGATAAAGTTAGCGAGAGCCAAGAGGAGATGAAAAAGGACCAACTAGAGATGCAAAAGATCCAAATAGAGATGGAAAAGGACCAACTAGAGATGGAAAAGGTCCAACTAGAGATGAAAAAGGACCAACTAGAAATTAAACATACACTGACTGAAATAAAAAATATTATACAGAGTCCTAACAGCAGACTAGAGAAAGGTAAAAATTTGAAATATAAAGAAGCAGAAAACACTCAACTGGAAAAGCAAGAAGAGAAAAGAATCCAAACATGTGAACATACTGTAAGGAGACTTTGGAACAGCTTCAAGCATACCCAGAATTATGGGGGTAGCAGAAGAAGAGAGAGAGCAAGATATTGAAAACCTACTTAAAGAAATAATGACTGAAAACTTTCCACATCTGGTAAAAGAAATAGACTTACAAGTCCAGGAAGCACACAGAACCCTATATAAAAGGAATCCAAAGAAGACTACACCAAGACACATCATAATTGAAATACCAAGAGCAAAAGACAAAGAGAGAATATTAAAAGCAGCAAGAGAAAAACAGTTCATTACCTTCAATTAAGCACCCATATGACTGTCAGCTGATTTCTCAACAGGAACGATGCAGGCCAGATGGGAATGGCAAAAAATATTCAACATGATGAATAGCAAGAACCTACAACCACGAATACTCTATACAGCAAGCTATCATTCAGAATTGAAGGGCAGATAAAGAGCTTCACAGATAAGAAAAAGCTAAAGGAGTTCATCAACTCCAAACCAGTATTATATGAAATGCTGAAAGGTACTCTTTTAGAAGAGGAAGAAGAAAAAGGTAAAAGATAAAAAATTATTTAACATCAAATATGTTGTTTTATCTATCAACAAGTGAATCTAAAAATTAAGTGAATTAAAAATTTGATCAACAGAATAAACTGGTGAATATAATAGAATCAGGAGCACAGAAAAGAGTGGACTGATAATTCTCAGGGGGAAAAGGGTGAGGGGTGTACGGGAGATACTGGACAAAAATCATACACCTATGGATGAGGTCAATGAGAGGGAGGTAACAGCAGAGAGTCGGGGTGGGAGTTGGGTGGAGGGATGCTATGGAGGGGAAAGAAATGTAATAATCTGAATAATAAAGATTTAATTTAAAAAAGGGAGAGAAAAGAGAGCACAAATGGTATTGAAGACAGAAAAAGTGGTATGAGAGAAAAGAAAAAAAAGAAAAGCAAAAATTATGTGTGTGTGTGTGTGTGTGTGTGTGTGTGTGTAACAGCAGAGATCAAACAGATAAACCAAAACTTGCAAACACCAAATACCTAGTAAAGAGGTTAGGGGCAGAATCTATAGAGGCTGAGGTTTTATACAGAATTTAAGTTTAAGTAATTGGATGAATATGGGGAGGACCTCTGTTCAGTATAGAGGAAGGATAAAGAGGATGAGTGGATAAGAAGAAAAATAATGGGAAAGAAGAAAAAAAATAATAAATTAATTTTAAAATAGGATAAAATAAAATTAAAATGATGAAAATAATGCAAAAAGAAACAGAATATAAAGAAACAAATGAAAAAAGGAAAATAAAGGGAAAAATATAAAAATAATCTTATCTAATAAAAGATTAATATGCAAATTGACCACACCCCTCCTACACAAGCCACACCCATCACCAATCAAGATTGAGTATGCATATTAACCCATCCAAGATAGCTGTGCCCAAGATGTGCCATGTTCCAAAGGAACCCCCACCATGATCCAGGACACCTTTCATGGCAAACCAGCTGATCCCCACTTGTGCAGCAGGGTTCTAGCCTATCTAATCCTATATAATAAAAGAATAATATGCAAATTGACCATCACTCCCACACACAAGATGGCTGACTCCATGTGGACACAAGATGGCCACCACAAGATCACCAGCAGGATAGGGCAGTAGAGAGGGACCAGGCCTGCAAGGGAAAGCAGTTGGGGGTGATCAAGCCTGCAGGAGAGGCCAGTTAGGGGTGACCAGGTCATCAGAGGTGGGAAGTTGGGACAACTGGGCCTGGAAGTTGGGAGGACCAGGCCTGCAGGGGAGGGCAGTTAGGGGAAAACAGGCTGGCAGAGGAGCAGTTAGGCATAAATCAGGCTAGCAGGGGAGTGGTTAAGGGGTGAACCGGCTAGTAGGCAGAAGCAGTTAGGGGCATTCAGGAAGGCAGGCAGGTGAGCAGTTAGGAGCCAGCAGTTCCGGATTGTGAGATCGTGCCTAAACAGGCAGTTGGAAATCCCTCGAGGGGTCCAAGATTGCAGAGGGTGCAGGCTGGGCTGAGGTATACCCTCTCCATGCACGAATTTTGTCCACCAGGCCTCTAGTAATAAAATAAATAAAAATAAAAATTAAAAAGTGAAGTGTTGTCACTTTTCTCTGAGTTTTAATTCCTCAGGGGGCTGGTTTAAGATCCCACTCTTCTGTACTGTCTGCTGCTTCTCAGTTTTCTGTTGTTGGGACTGAATGGCCTCTCTTTATGCCTCAGGGACTATTTATTTATTTATTTATTTTGTATTCTTTGTACTACTTAGGGTATAATCTGGGTATGGCTGTGTTGGTTGCTTGGAGTCTGCAGGGAGGAGCTATCTCTTCAGGAGAAAATGGTTGCCTAAGTCTGGCACATCAGGTATGACTCAGTGCCAGACTCCTGGCCACCTTTCCCTGACCCTCTTCTCTCCCCAGACTCCACAAGTTTACACCTCCACCTGCACCTCAGCCATGGGTGAGTGTCTGTATTTGAAAGGTCCTACAAACTAGGTTTAATGAATAAAAGCAAAAAACAAAAAGCAGGGAAAGAGTTGTGCCACTGTAAGCCCCTTTCCCCCCAGCATGGCGCAGCTTGGATAACCATCCAGGCTGCTCTCTTTGGGCTCAGCCTCTCATGGCTGTGGGCTTAGATCCAAAATTCCCTGATACCAGCAGTCCTGCAGACTTCTTTTCCACAGTCAGTTGCTATACCTGGCCCAAGGGACATGGCCTCGGTGCCATGCGGCTTTTTTCAACACTCTGAGCTTGGAGGTCTTGCAGTTCTCTCCAGCCCAGATCCCTGATTTTACCATTCTCCAGGTGTCCTCTGCCCTTCTTGGCTGTGAATTGTCTCACCAGCTGTGTCTACTTTGCCAGTAGGATGTTATTCATTGTAGTTGCTCATTCTTTCTGCTCCAGTACAAGGTTCAGGACACATGTGCCTATTCTGTTACCATTTTGTCTTTCCCCCACCCCCTAGAGATGGACTTTTGTTAGGGAAAAATATTGCCTTAGGACATGACTACTTGACTGCTTTTAGTTAGGCAGTTTTCATTTCAGACCATTCTATGTGGTTACCTTAGTTATCTGCATTTCTATGACCTCCATTTAGGCCTTTTCTGAGCTTTTAGAGATTTAATACATGGCCACTTTTAGTCCACCACCCCCGCTTTTGGTCATACATAAATCTAACCTTTTGGTTACATAGTAAGGTACCAGGGTGCTCAGAGGGCTCCTTCCTAGGAAACCTCTGTCCGTTTTTATCTTTCTGAATGGTATATTATTGGGAATGAGGCAATATGATATACCTTGTGAAACAGGAAAATTGAACTGGAACACATGATGTTCCTCTGGGCAGGATGGTTCTCAGGTTCTTGTCCAGGTGGAGTCAAAGAATGAAACCACAAACAGAAGGTGGTATAGTAAAAGGTGGACATTTATTGAGAAATAAGCATAGATTCCCATGTGGAGAATGGTAGATAGTCCCTATAAGTCCCTTTTTTCCTTTATAAAGGCTGCAGTTCTTTGTGCCTTGATATCCCTTCTAATTGGTTACTATCTACTCTGATTTAGTCACTATAGCAATTTCAGAGCTCAAACCTCACATGAGGTATATGAAGTTCTCCTATTCTTCCTTATTGTTTTTCTCTTCCCTCAAGGCTTTCCTCTTCCTTCTCTGAATGAGGGGCTTCCTTCCCTTTATTCTGTAAAGATATACCTTCTTCAGCTCCCTTATTCTATGGAAATGTACCTTCTGCAGCTCTGTAGCCCTATGCTTTTTCCGTGGACCCCTTAATTCCTAACATTTTTTTAAACCTGCCTATTTTACCTCTAAAAACTCCTTTCACCTGGATGTAAGTCAAGGCCATTTTGGCATTTATATATAAAAATCCTTTCTGAATATTCCTTTTTCATTAACTTTTTAACTTCCATGTTCTTATTTTATCTCTTTTCACTCATTCAGAAATAACCAACTTATTAGGACAAAGTACTTTAACTTCTCTTAAAAATACATACATTACACCCTAGCTGGTTTGGCTCAATGGATAGAGTCCTAGGTTCGATTCTTGTGAAGGTCACATGCCTGGGTTGCAGGCTCAATCCCCAATGGTGTGTATTTAGGAGCCAGCTGATCAACGATCCTCTGTCATCATTGATGTTTCTATTTGTCTCTCCTTCTTCCTCTCTGAAATTAATAAAAAAATATGTTTAAGAATATATATACAGATCCATTTTCTTTCTTTTGCAATAGCATTTCTTCTAAATTTCAAAAGAAAAACTATAGAGTGTTATTGACCATGTAAAAAATATCTAATACACTTTTAGCAATTATTAACAATAAGGCTATATATACAATGTTTGAGAAAAAACTAAAATGCAAGTATAATAGTAATCCTATATAATAAAGAAGTAATATGCAGAGTGACCATCATTCCAACATACAAGATGGCCGCCCACATGTGGACACAAGATGGCTGCCACAAGATGGCTTGCAGGGGAGGGCAGTTGTGAGCAATCAGGCCAGCAGGGAAGGGCAATTGGGAGGGACCAGGCCTGCAGGGGAGGGCAGTTGGGGAGGACCAGGCCTGCAGGGGAGAGTAGTTGGGAGTGATCAGGCCTGCAGGGGAGGGCATCCAAGTTGGGAGGGAAGCAGTTAGGCATCAATCAGGCTTACAGGGGAATGGTTAAGGATGATCAGGCTGGCAAGCAGAAGCGGTTAGGGGCAATCAGGCAGGCAGGCAGGCGAACAGTTGGGAGCCAACAGTCCTGGATTGTGAGATTGGGCCTAAATAGGCAGTTGGACTTCCCTTGAGGGATCCCAAATTGTAGAGGGTGCAGGCTGGTTTGAGACACACCCCCGCCCCATGTATGACTTTCATGCACTGGGCCTCTTGTACTATATAATAAAGAGCTAATATGCAAATGGCTGTCACACCCTCATGATGTCACACCATAATGGCTCAAACACTCAACATTGGGAGAAAGGTATGGGACTAGCCAGGTACAAATGAGCTCATGAGAGAGGAATGGGGATCAGCCAGGCTGCAGCCTAGGAGAGGGACAACCACATGCCCTGTGGTCCCAGGTACCATCCTCTGTGCCTGTGGCCCAGGAGAGGGACAGCTGCCTGCCCCACAGTCCCTGGTGCCTGCAGCTGTGGTCCAGGCAAAGCTACCTGCCCATGGTCCTCTGCCACTGTGGCCAGCACAGATGATGTCAGCCTGGCTCCTGGGTGCCTGCAGCCAGCCAGAGGGAGGAGAAGTCCAGATCCCAGGTGCCTACAACCAGCGGGAGAAAGGAATCCTGGGTCCTGGGTGTGGGGTAAGGCACAGGCAGTTAGGGGTGATCAGGCCAGCAGGGGAGCAGTTAGGGGCAATCACACCAGTAGGGGAGCAGTTAGGGGCAATCAGGCAGGCAGAGGTGGTTAGGGGTGATCAAGCAGGCAGCAGAAGGGTTATGGACAATTAGGCAGACAGGCAGGTGAGTGGTTAGGAGCCAGCAGTCCTGGATTGCAAGAGGCAGTCGAACATCTCCTGAGGAGTCCCAGATAGGAGAGGGTGCAGGTCAGGCGAGGAACCCCCACCCCTGTGCACTAATTTCATGCACCGGACCTCTAGTGATAATAATTATCTAGTACAAGAGTAATATGCAAATTGACCATCACTCCAACACACAAGATGGCTGCCCTCATGTGATCAAAGATGGTTGCCCCCATGTGGACACAAGATGGCCAGCAGGGGAGGGCAGTATGGAGGGGCCAGGCCAGCAAAGGAGAGAAGTTGGAGGTGACCGGGCCTGCAAGAACAGGCAGTTGTCGGGGACCCAGGCCTGCAGGGGAGAACAGTTGTCGGGGGGAGGAGACCAGGCCTACAGGGGAGGGCACATAGGGGCAAACAGGCTGGCAGGGGGCAGTTCGACATCAATCAGGCTGGCACAGGAGTGGTTATGGGGCGATCAGGCTGTCAGGCAGAAGTGGTTAGCGGCAATCAGGAAGGCAGGCAGGCGAGCAGTTGGGAATCAGCAGTCCTGGATTGTGAGAGGAATGTCCAACTGCTACTGAAATCAGGCTTAAACAAGCAGTTGGACATCCCTTGAGGGGTCCCAGATTGGAGAGGGTGCAGGCTGGGCCGAGGGACACACATTCCCATGTATGAATCCCATGCACTGGGGCCTGTAGTTATTAATATTAGTAGACTGGTAAAGATAATCAAACAAAGTTCAGCATCTATTTATAGGTATAAGGCCTTATTGGTGTTTTGGGAGACCTACCTCTGAGATCAGTGGCATGTGATACTTTGAGAAGTTTTTGATTTCCAATGTAGTTTGAGGGAAAGTGTTAGAGACGGGGGCAGATGTCTATTCACAGTTACGCACCTGATAAAAGTCCTTTCAACAATGTTGGAGAGAATGTTTAATTAGTGCCATTTCCAGGGGATAAAAATCTGGTTGTAAGTTGTGGTCTTTGAAGTCTTTGCTTCCTGGAGTGCATCATGAAATCAATGTTACTAATTTATCAGTCCCTAATAGCTGGTTATGAGCCCTTGATAATAATGCAGAATATCTCTTTCTAGTCATGTTGATTCCTTTGTCCCTTCATCCAGTTTCATATGGTACCTGGTGACTATTTCCTAAGGAGAGAGCCTATGCTTACCAAAAGAAGTAGATTCTAGGTTGAGAATTAGTATAGGGAAAGCTTTTGGCCAAGAGAGATGAAAAGCTACTGAAAATTTACCTAGTTGAGGTTTTTTCCAATCGTTGTACATGTTTTCTTTGTTGTTGTTTTTTCCCATTTTTTTAATTAATGCATTACCTGTCTACATATCTTCCCATTGTCCCTCCCCCCATTCCACTTCCATGCATGCCATCACCCCCCAATGTCTTGTGTCCATTGATTATGCTTATATGCATGCATACAAGTCCTTCGGTTGATCTCTTACCTACCCCACCTCTCCCTAACCTTACCACTGTAATTTGACAGTCTGTACTGCCTTTGTATCTATCTTTTTGTTCATCAGTTTATAATGTTCTTTATTATCCATAAATGAGTGAGATCATGTGGTATTTTTTATTGACTGGTTCCATCCAGGTTGCTGCAGATGGTAAGAATTCCTTCTTTTTTATGGCAGCATAGTACAGTGGTACCTTGAGATACGAGTGCCCTAACATACGAGATTTTTGAGATACGAGCCATCGAGCGAGTGATTTTTGCTTTGAAATACGAGCAACATTTGAGATAGGAGTAATCGCGCAGATCGGCTGGCTGCACACAACCCACCAATTTACCGTGCGTGACTTGAGCGTCTCATAGTTTCCCATGCCTCAAGGTTACAGAACGAATTAAACTCGTATCTCGAGGTACCACTATATTCCATTGTGTAGATGTACCGTAGTTTTCTAGTCCACTAATCTATGGATGGGCATTTAGGCTGTTTCCAAATCTTAGCTATTGTAAATTGTGCTGTTATGAACATAAGGGTGTGAATATCCTTTCTGTTTGGTGTTTCTAGTTTCTTAGGATATATTCCTAAGAGTGGGATTACTGGGTCAAATAGGATTTCCATTTTTAGGTGGTGGTTGTTTTATTTTGTTTTGTTTTTTGGGAAAACTCCATATTTTTCTCCACAGTGGCTGCACCAGTTTGCATTCCCACCAGCAGTGCACGAGGGATCCTTTTTCTCTGCATCCTAGCCAACACTTGTTCTTCTTGATTTGTTGTTGATAGCCATTCTGATAGGTGTGAGATGGTATCGCATTGTCATTTTGATTTGCAGCTCTCATGACTTTGAGCATATTTTCATGTGTCTCTTGGCCTTCCGTCTTTTTGTTTGTTTGTTTGTTTCAAGATTATCCTTTATTAATAGTAAGTGAAACTGTTCTTCCACTAATGGTAGCAAAATAAAGTCACCTTTTAAAATAATATATTTAAGTAAAAGTGTCATTGATTTAAAGAACATTTAGGTAAATAATAGTAAAAGTGACATGAGACTATAGAAAAATGATGACAATCAAATGACTGAAGCTTGGGAAACACTATTAACACTTATGTAAAATGACAGCAGAACAATTGTAATTCAAATGTTTTTGTTTTTCTCTGCATGGAATTTAATAATACTTCCTGTACTTTTTATTTTATTTATTTTTATTTTTATTGTTTAAAAATTTTTTTAATTGTAATAAATCTTTATTGTTCAGATTATTATAATTGTTCCTTCTTTTTCCCTCTATAGCTCCCCTCCACCTGGCTCCCACCTCTCCCTCTGCCCTTACCTCCGGCCACCATTGTCCTCATTCATAGAGATGATTTTTGTCCAGTCTCTCCCTGCACTCCCCCATTCCCTTTCCCCCTGAGAATTGTCAGTCTACTCCCTCTCTATGCCCCTAATTCTATTATATTCACCAGATTATTCTGTTCATCATATTTTCAATTCACTTGATTTTTAGATTCACTTGTTGGTAGATATGTATTTGTTGTTCCTCTTCTTAAAGAATAACTTTCAGCATTTCATATAATACTGGTTTCGTGTTGATGAATTCCTTTAGCTTTTTCTTATCTGTGAAGCTCTTTATCTGCCCTTCAATTCTGAATGATAGCTTTCCTGGATAGAGTATTCTTGGTTGTAGGTTCATGCTATTCATCATGTTGAATATTTTTTGCCACTCTCATCTGGCCTGCATCGTTTCTGTTGATAAATCAGCTGACAGTTGTATGGGTGCTTCCTTGTAGGTAATGAACTGTTTTTCTCTTACTGCTTTTAATATTCTCTCTTTGTCTTTTGCTCTTGGTATTTCAATTATGATGTGTCTTGGTGTAGTCCTCTTTGGATTCCTTTTATATGGGGTTCTGTGTGTTTCCTGGACTTGTAAGTCTATTTCTTTTACCAGATGTGGGAAATTTTCAGTCATTATTTTTTTAAGTAGGTTTTTAGTATCTTGCTCTCTCTCTTCTTCTGGTACTCCCACAATTCTGATGTTGGTATGCTTGAAGCTGTCCCAGAGGCTCCTTACATTATCTATTTGGATTCTTTTCTCTTCTTGCTTTTCCAGTTGAGTGTTTTCTGATTCTTTATATTTTGAATTTTTGACTTGATTCTTGCCTTCCTCTAGTCTGCTGTTTGGTCTCTGAATAATATTTTTTATTTCAGTCACTGTATGTTTAACTTCTAGTTGGTCCTTTTTCATCTCTAGTTGGATCTTTTTGATCTTCTCTTGGGACTCGCTAACTTTATCCAACTTTTCTAGGATATTCTTGAAAAACCTTATAAGTGTGGTTTTGAACTCTATATCCAGTCATTTGTTTTCCTCCATTTCTTTTGTTTGTGATCCCTTCCCTTGTCTTGACATTTTCACTATGCCGGGAGAACTTCTGTGTTGGATTCAGCCTTATGATACCAGACTTGCAAACTACAAAAGCCTCTCTGTTGAGCTTGGGATGGGTGGAGTCTCAGGGCTTAAGGGACCGCCTTGCCTTCCAGTCGCCCCTGAGTCTCACGTGACTGGGTAATTGCTGGAGCAGTCCCTGTGTGCGCTCATGCTCTCTCTCTCGCAGTGCCTCTAGACTGCTGCCACTCCGGCTCCCCTGTGCTCTGGGACTATATGAGTCTGGGTCCACAGGGTTTCACCCGAAACTGGGGTTTAGTGGAGTTAGAAATGGCAAAATTGGGTGGGTCTGTATCCCGCCCACTCTTGAAAGCCAGTGGCACAATCAGCAGTCAGTCCTCTGTGCACAGTGCCGTTCCTGCCACCAGACTTCTGATCTTTTGTGACTGCCCTAAATTTCTGTGCACTTCTCCCTTTTCACAGTCCAAACTCCCCCCGTCTGAGTTTTGGCTGGATCTGGGGTTTAGTGTCATAGGATAAGGGGTTCAATGCCATTGGGAGTCTCCGTTTCCCTCCCATCAGAGAAAGCCAGCCAAGTTCTCTGGCACCTGCTCTCTGCACGTGCACGTCTCCGTACCTCAGCTTTTTGTAGCTCCTCTGGGTCGCTGTGAGCCCTTCTCTTTCCTTCTAGTTGTAGAATTTCCACTCAACCAGCTTTCCTGTGGTTTGGGATGATGCCTCTTCTCTTTTAGTTGTGGTTTTGAAATTGTTGTGCGAGGCAGCAGTGTAGGTGTTTACCTATGCCGCCATCTTGGATTCTCCTGCTGGAAGCTTTTTGATGACTGGTTCAATTTTCTAGGAATATATCCATGTTCTCCAGGTTGTCCAGTTTGTTGGAATAGAGTTGTTCATAGTATTTTTTTAAGAATCCTTTTTATTTTGGTGTGGTCTGTTGTTATTTCTCCTTTTTCACTTCTGATTTTCTTTATTTTCCTCACTCTTTGCTTCTTGGCAATCCTGGCTAGAGGTTCATCAATCTTATGTATCCTTTCAAAGAACCAGCTCTTGGTTTTGTTGATATTTTGTATTGTTTCTGTGATATCTATGTAATTTATCTCTGGCACTCTATCCACTAAACCAAACCGAATAGGGTGAACATCTTGGAATTTTGATAATTCCTAATTGATTCAATGTAAGTATGACAGTAATTATGCAACCTATTTTCCATTCTTATGGCCTGTCCTGAGAAAATTAAGAAGCTTTGCTGTTTCCATAATATTCTGAAGTCTTGAGCTATATCAAAGGTATAGCTAGCCACTATCGGTATAAATTTGGGCTATTTGATCTTTGGCCAACTGACAAGCCTGAGAAGAATTAGCTTTGATTGTCAGATTTTATCCAGGTGAATAAGAACCTTCTATTATATCTACTATGGAAGTCACTGCATATTCATTTGATAACATTCCTGCTTATCGTTTAAAGATCCATCTGTAAACAAAATTAAGTCAGTATTATTAAAGAGTACTGCATAAATCATTCCTAGGAATAAGAAGGTGGCCAGGTTAGTAAGCAAAATGCAATTGTGGGTGTCTTCATCCTGAAAAGCAGTAGCAAAGTTGCTGGATTAATATTGTTATATCAAGTTTAATTGAAATTAGAGGCAGAAAGCAAGAGCCAGTTGGCTAACAGGAGTCTTGAATGTGATGAGCATTCAGTTGAGGTTTAATAGAATGAGGTACATAAATAAAGGAGAGTCTGTAATTATTTTTTGTTTATTTGTTTGTATAACATGTCTGTTGCAGAAATGGTTGTCATGCAGGGAGGGAGCCGGTTAGCTACTGAGTCTAGTTGCAGACTATAGGTCTATGATGATCTCTATATTTTTAAATTAAAACTTCTAAAAGTATTTCCTACATTTTTATGTATTAAAAGTTAAAAAGTGAGGCTGGGGAAAATGGCGGCAGAATAGATGAACGTATCTGGAGCCTTATCTCTGGGCAGATGGAGAGAGCAGCTGAGGGTCGCACTGGGAGTGTTTGTTGGCAAGTTAAGAGTCAGTTATCCTCCAGCAGAAGGAGGGGGATTGCAGAATTGGGCTCTGCTGACAAGGCAGCCTCACTTCCATGGGGTTTTTGTCTGCTGGAGGCACCAGCGTGAATGTGGAGACCACGTCATCTTGAGGGGGAAGTGAATGTCTACGCAGTCTGAAAAGCTACAGCTGCAGCACCCCCCCCGCCCCCCCGCTCCCCCGCCCCCCCGCCCCAGAACACCGCTCTCCAATCAGCGCAGACACTTGGACTCAGAGGAACTCCACACACCACACAGAAAGGTCAGATTTTACCTGGGATAAGACCCTTGTGTGTTGTACCTGGTCGTGTTGTAGTTTGTACCTTTAAATCAATGTAGGAGAGACAACTATATAATCATACACTGGAGAAGAAAGAACATGGGCAGACGAAGAAACAGCCTGCATATGACAGAAAAGCAGGTATCACCAGAAAAGGAAGTAAACTAAATAGAAGAAGAAATAAATCTGCCAGAGAAAGAGTTCAGAAAAATGGTCATAAGGTGACTAAAAAGAATGGAAGACAAAATAGACAATGTGAGTAAGAGCCAAGAGGAAATGAAGAAGAGACAAAAGGAAATGAAGAAGAAGAAAGAAAAATGAAGAATAATCAAGAAGAAATGAAAAATGATATTACTGATATAAAGAACTCAATAGAAAGCATCAAAAGTAGACTAGAAGAAGCAGAGGACTGCATCAGTGAGTTAGAAGACACAGTAGGAAAAAATACCCAAGTACAGCAGCTTCTAGAAAAAAAAAAATTAAAAAGCAAGAGGAGAGCCTAAGGGAACTTTGGGATAACACGAAACAAAACAACATCCGTACAATTGGGGTTCCAGAAAGAGTGGAAACTGAGCAAGGAATAGAAAACCTGTTTGAAGAAATAATGACAGAAAACTTCCCCAATATAGGAAAGATAAAACCCACACGAAACCAAGAAGCTCCCAGAGTCCCAAGCAAAATGAACCCCCAAAAATTGACACCAAGGCACATTATAATTAAATTGGCAAACACCAGCAACAAAGTAAGAATCTTAAAACTGGCCAGAGAGAAACAGAAAGTTACCTACAAAGGAACCCCCATAAGATTAGCTACTGACTCCTCAACAGAAACTCATCAGGCCAGAAGGGAATGGAATGAAATATACAAAGTCATGCAAAGGAAGGGTCTGAATCCAAGAATACTCTACCCAACAAGGCTTTCAATCAAAATTGAAGGCAGAATCAGGGGCTTCACAGACAAAAAAAGGACTAAGGGAATATATTACAACCAAACCAGCAATGCAAGAAATGTTAAATGGTCTGCTGTAAAAAAAGAAATAGGAAGCAAAGAAGGAACTTGGGGGTAAAGACTGAAAATGGCGACAGAGGGAGAACCAAGAGGGCGGCATAGGTAAACACCTATACTGCTGTCTCGCACAACAATTTCAAAACCACAACTGAAAGACAGAATGGACATCATCCAGAACCACAGTAAAGCTGGCTGAGTGGAAGTTCTACAACTAGAAGGAAAGAGAGGGGCTCATAGACACCCAGAGGAGCTGCAAAAATATGAGGTGCGGAGATGCGAGCGTGGAGAGAGCAGGTGCTGGAGTACTTGTCTGGCTTTCTCTGGCGGGAGGGAGACGGAGACTTCCAATGGCATTGAACCCCTTATCCTATGACACTAAAACCCAGGTCCAGCCGAAACTCATATGGGGGGAGTTTGGACTGTGAAAAGGGAGACGTGCACGGAATTTGGGGTAGTCACAGGAGGGCAGAAGTTGGGCGGCGTGCAGAAGACTGACTGCTGATTTTACGGCTGGCTTTCACGAGAGTGCGGGAGACAAAGCATTTCAACTGCGTCACTTCTAACTCTACTAAACCCCAGATTCGGGTGAAGTCCTGGAGACCCAGATTCATATGGTCTCGGAGTGCAGGAAAGACGGCAGTCTAGAGGCATGGCGAGAGAGTGCGCACACGAGTGCACAGGGACCGCTCCAGCGATTACCCAGTCACATGAGACTCAGGCCATGGAGAGCGGGACTGACTGGAAGGCAAGGCCATCCGTTAAGCCCTGAGACTCCACCCATCCCAAGCTCAACTGAGAGGCTTTTACAGTTTTGCAAGTCTGGTATCATAAGGCTGAATCCAACACAGAAGTTCTCCCCACGTAGTGAAAATGTCGAGATAAGGGAAGGGATCACAAACAAAAGAAATGGAGGAAAACAAATGACTGGATATAGAGTTCAAAACCACGCTTATAAGGTTTTTCAAGAATATCCTAGAAAAGTTGGAAAAAGTTAGCGAGACCCAAGAGGAGATGAAAAAGAACCAACTAGACATGGAAAAGGATCAACTAGAAATTAAACATATACTGAATGAAATAAAAAATATATTATACAGAGACCTAACAGCAGACTAGAGGAAGGCAAGAATCAAGTCAAAAATTCAAAATATAAAGAATCAAAAAACACTCAACTGGAAAAGCAAGAAGAAAAAAGAACCCAAACATGTGAAGGATAATGTAAGGAGCCTCTGTGACAGCTTCAAGTGTACCAACATCAGAATTGTGGGGGTGCCAGAAGAAGAGAGAGAGCAAGATACTGAAAACCTACTTAAAGAAATAATGACTGAAAATTTCTCACATCTGGTAAAAGAAATAGACTTACAAGTCCAGGAAGCACACAGAACCCCATATGAAAGGAATCCAAAGAGGACTACACCAAGACACATCATAATTGAAATACCAAGAGCAAAAGACAAAGAGAGAATATTAAAAGCAGCAAGAGACTGTCAGCTGATTTCTCAACAGAAACAATGCAGGCCAGATGGGAGTGGCAAGAAATATTCAACATGATGAATAGCAAGAACCTACAACCAAGAATACTCTATCCAGGAAAGCTATCATTCAGAATTGAAGGGCAGATAAAGAGCTTCACAGATAAGAAAAAGCTAAAGGAGTTCATCAACTCCAAACCAGTATTATATGAAATGCTGAAAGGTACTCTTTTAGAAGAGGAAGAAGAAAAAGGTAAAAGCCAAAAAATTATGAACAACAAATACATAATATCTATCAACAAGTGAATCTAAAAATTAAGTGAATTAAAAATTTGATCAACAGAATAAACTGTGAATATAATAGAATCAGGAGCACAGAAAGTGAGTGGACTGATAATTTTCAGGGGGGAAGGGGTGAGGGGTGTACAGGGAAAGACTGGACAAAAATCATATACCTATGGAGGAGGTCAACAGGAGGGAGGTAAGGGTAGAGGAAGGGTTGGGGCTGGGTTGAGGCAAACTATGGAGGGGAAAAGAGAGAAACAAATGTAATAATCTGAATAATAAAGATTTAATAAGAGAATAAAATAAAATAAAAATGGTGACAGATAAATACCTATCAATAATAACTTTAAATGTAAACAGATTAAATGTTCCAATCAAAAGACATTGGGTAACCAATTGGATAAGAAAACATGATCCATATATCTGCTGTCTACCAGAAATCCACCTCAGAAAAAGAGATGCACACAGATTGAAGGAAGTGATGGAAGATGGTATTTCAGGCAAATGGAAATGAATAAAAAGCTGGGTTGTAATACTTATATCTGACAAATTAGATTTCAAAGTGATGGACATAACAAGAGATAAAGAAGGCCACTTCATAATACTAAAGGGAACAATTCAACAAAAAGAAATAACTCTGGTAAACATATATGGACCCAATACAGGAGCACCTAAATACATAAAAAAACTCTTGGAGGATATTAAGGGAGAGATTGACAGCAATATAATCATAGTAGGAGACTTTAATACCCCACTGTCACCATTGGACAAATCCTCTAAACAAAAAATCAGCAAAGAAACATCAATCCTAAATGACTCACCAGACCAGATGGAATTAATTGACATCTTCAGAACATTTCACCCCAAAGCCACAGAATATACATTCTTCTCCAGTGCACATGGGTCATTTTCAAAGATAGACCATATGTTGGGTCATAGGCAAATTCTGTTCAAATTCAAGAAGATAGAAATCATATCAAGCATTTTCTCAGACTACAGTGGCATAAAACTGGAAATCAACTACAATAAAAGCAATTCAAAGAAATCAGACATATAGAGACTAAACAGCATGCTATTAAAGAATGACTGAGTAACCAGAGAGATCAAGGAAGAAATAAAAAAGCATCATGGCTACAAATGACAATGACAACACAACAATACAAAATTTATGGGACACAGTGAAAGCAGTCTTGAGAAGGAAGTTCATAGCTCTAAAAGCCTACTGCAAAAAACAGGAAACAATAGTCATAAATTACTAATGCTACAACTCAAAAAGCTAGAAAGAGAGCAACAAGAAAAGCCCAGTGTAAGCAGAAGGAAGGAAACAGTAAAGATCAGAGCAGAGATAAACAACTTAGAGACCAAGGAAACAATGCAAAAGATCAACAAAACCAAGAGCTGGTTCTTTGAAAGGATAAACAAGATTGATGGACCTCTAGCCAGGCTTACCTAGAAGCAAACTCTCTAGGTAAACAAAATCAGAAATGAAAGAGGAGAAATAACAACAGATCCCGCCGATATACAAAGGATTGTTAAAAAATAGTATGAACAACTCTATTCCAACAAATTGAACAACCTGCAAGAAATGGACATATTGTTAGAAAAATATAACCTTCTAAAATTAAATCAGGAAGAATCTAAACAGCTCAATAGTCCAATAACTATGGAAGAAATTGAAGCAGTCATCAAAAAGCTTCCAGCAAACAAAAACCTGGGACCAGATGGCTATACAGGAGAGTTTTACCAAACATTCAAGGAAGAATTAAATCCTATCCTCCTCAGACTATTCAAAAGCATTCAAGAAAGAACTCTTCCAAACACCTTCTATGAAGCCAGCATCACCCTAATACCAAAACCAGATAAAGACAACACAAGGAAGGAGAGTTATAGGCCAATATCTCTCATGAACATAGATGCCAAAACCCTCTACAAAATTCTAGCAAATTATATCCAGCAGTACATCAGAAAGATCATACACCATGACCAAGTAGGATTCATCCCAGGAATGCAAGGATGGTACAGTATCCGCAAATCAATAAACGTGATACATCACATAAACAAATTAAGAGAGAAAAATCACATAGTCATATCAATTGATGCAGGAAAAGTATTGGACAAAATCCAACACCATTTCTTGATGAACTTTCAGTAAAGTGGGAATAGAAGTATCATACCTCAGCATCATAAAAGCCATATATGATAAACCCACAGCTAACATTATACTCAATGGGCAAAAACTAAAACCATTTCCCTTAAGAACAGGATCAAGACAGGGATGCCCACTCTCATCTCTCCTGTTCGACATAGTACTGGAAGTATTAGCCTTTGCAATTAGATAAGAAGAAGAAATAAAAGGCATCCAAATAGGAATAGAAGAAGCAAAGCTGTCCTTATTTGCAGATGACATGATACTGTACATAAAAAAAAATCAGAAGTACTTCATCCAAAAACTAATTGACTTAAAAAAATGAATAGCAAGAACCTATCACCAAGATTATTCTACCCAGCAAAACTATTATTCAGAATTGAAGGTCAGATAAAAATCTTCACATATAAGAAAAGGCTATAGGAATTCATAAACACCAAAGCAGTATTATATGAAATGCTGAAAGGTACTCTTTAAGAAGAGGAAGAAGAAGAAAAAGGTAAAGATAAGAATTATGAACAACAAATACATATCTATCAACAAGTAAATCTAAAAATCAAGTGAATAAAAAATCTGATGAACAGATAAGCTGGTGAATATACAGTGGTATCTCGAGATACGAGTTTAATTCGTTCTGTAACCTTGCTCGTCTATCAAGTTGCTCGTATCTCAAAGCAAATTTCCCCATTGAAATAAATTGAAATTCCGTTAATCCGTTCCAGTCCCCAAAATGCCACCCCAGTTGTTGTTCTTATGTGTTTTTGAATAAGAAACATGTACTTATAAATGACAAATATTTTATAAAAACATAATAAAAGAGAATGTAAAGGAATAAACTGGTTTTATAAAGTGTATTTACCTACTCGTTACACTCTTAATGCTACACTTTATCCCTAACCTGAATAACTAACTAATCTTCACTGAACTTAATTGCTACTGGTCTTTGCATTTTTGGCTGATTTAAAAAAAAAAAAACGTGTCCAATGAGATTTACCTCTTCCTCCCTTTCAGAATGTTTTTGAAATGGGTAAGGCAAGTTTCATTGAACAGCTCTGATGCACGACCAGTAGCAACTTTTTCGGGGTGTTTCTTTTCCATGAAGTGTGACACCCTCTCCCATGTTCCTAAGATCTCCTTTATCTCACTTGTAGAGATCTCCTTCACCTCTGGCTCCTCCTCGAAACCAATTTCTTGGAGAACCTCCACATGTTGCTGAAACAGCAACTCTTGTAACTCCTCTGTGGTGAGTTCCAGAGAGTGCTCCTCGACGAGCTCATTCACGTCTCTCTCATCCACCTCCAGGCCCATGGATTTTCCCAGAGACACTATCTCCTCATCCACTGGCACCTCAGGTTCGAATCCTTCAAAGGTCCTTTCGGCTACGGCCTCAGGCCACAGCTTCTTCCATGCAGAGGTCAAAGTCCTCATTGTAACACCCAGCCAGGCCTGATCAATAATTCTCAGTCATATCATGATGTTAAAGTGTTCTTTCAGAACTCTCGAAGGGTGACGTTTGTGTTCTCCATCACCTCAAAGCAGCGCCAGAACAGGTGCTTGATGTACAGCTTTTTAAAATTAGAAATCACCTCCTGATCCATGGGCTGCAGGATAGGAGTGGTGTTGGGAGTTAGGTAGACAACCTTTATAAACTTGAACTCTTCGAGGAGTTCATCTTCGAATTTCGGTGGGTGAGCAGGAGCATTGTCTAGGACGAGGATGGCTTGCATGGTTAGGTTGTTTTCCTGTAGATATTTCTTAACAGAAGGGCCGAAAACCAGGTTTACCCACTCCACAAAGAACTGCCTGGTGACCGATGCCTTCGGGTTTGCCCTCCACATAACTTGCAGTTTGTCTTTTAAAATCTTATGTGACTAAAAGAGTCTGGGGTTTTTTGAATGGTATACGAGCAGAGGCTTGATCTTGCAGTCGCCACTCGCATTGGCACACAGTGCGAGAGTTAGCCTATCCTTCATGGGTTTGTGGCCTGGCATCGCCTTCTCCTCTGCCATTATAATAAGTTCTATTCGGCATCTTCTTCCAGAAAAGCCCTGTCTCGTCACAGTTGAAGATTTGCTGGGGGATATATCCTTTGGCTTCTATCAGTTCAGAATAAGTTTTGAGGCAATCCTCAGCTGCCTTTATATCCGAACTTGGTTCCTCACCATGCCTGACGATGGAGTGAATGCCAGACCTTTTCCTGAAGTTATCAACCCAGTCTCTACTGGCTTCACATGAGTCTTTTGATGCTTTGTCTGTGGAAGTGCACGGGGTCTGCTCCAGCAAATCACTGTAAATCGCTCTCGCCTTCTCGCATATGATGCCCTGTGTTAATGTATCTCCTTTAAGCTGCTTCTCTGTCACCCACACCATCAGTAGATTCTCCATCTTTTCATGGAGAGAGCTACAGAGCTTAGAAATTATTGTAACGCTCCTAGCTGGCTTTATACCCTTTATCGACTCCTTCTGTTTAAGCACAGTGCATATCGTTGAAGTACTACGCCCGTATTGCCTCGCCAAGTCAGCCACTCACTCACCTTGCTCATATTTTTCTATGATTTCACGTTTTAATTCAATAGACATCATCCTCTTCTGAGCACTGACCTTTCCACTCGCTTTCTTCAGACCCATGTTTATAAAAAGAAATGTGATAAAGTAGGTAAATGCACAAAAGATGCTTCGACAACGAGGTAAACAAGCACACTGACTGAGGTGTGGGAAACTATGAGATGCTCTAGTCACGGTAAACTGGTGGGTCGTGTGCAGCCGGTCGATCTGCGCGATTACTCCTATCTCAAATGTTGCTCATATTTCAAAGCAAAAAATCGCTCGCTCCCTGGCTTGTATCTCAAAAATATTGCATGTTAGGGCACTTGTATCTTGAGGTACCACTGTAATAAAATCAGGGGCATAGAAAAAGAGTGGACTGAAAATTCTTAGGGGGGAAAGGGTAAGGGGGTGCAGGGAGAGAATGGACAAAAATCATACACCTATGGATGAGGACAATGGAGGGGATGAGTAAGGACAGAGGGAAGCGTGGGAACCAGATGAAGGGGAGCCATGGGGCGAAAAAGGAGGAACAACTCTAATAATCTGAACAATAAAGATTTATTAAATTAAAAAAAAAAACTCAGTTTCTTGGAGCAATGGATATATACACCGTCTCACATGGGGAAGTACAAGGGTTTTAATATTATTAATTCAATTACATTGACAAAGCCTTTGTCATCTAAGACAATGGTGGGCAAACTCATCAGTCAACAGAGCCAATATCAACGTCTCAGTATAACGACTGAAAATTTTTTTGAGAGCCAAATTTTTTAAACTTAAACTTCTTTTAACACCACTTCTTCAAAATAGACTTGCCCAGGCCGTGGTATTTTGTAGAAGAGCCACACTCATCGGGTCAAAGAGCCACATGTGGCTCGTGAGCCGTGGTTTGCTGACCAAGGATCTAATATAACATTCATTTTTTAAGGTACCAGTGGTTAGGATGTAGACTTCTTTGGGGGAGGGACCATTATTCAGCCTGCTGCACGATTCTTTTCATTTTTATCTTCACTAATTTGAGAATTCTGTCAGTACTGTTTGCTTGTATGCTTGTTGCATTTATGAGGATTCTGTTTGCAGATACAACTTCTGAGTCCTTCATTATGTTTTACAGTGCTGTTTTAAGTATTGACATATTCACTGAACAATAGTACCTTATTATAAATTCATTTTTATTTTCCCTTTTATTATATACTAGAGGCCAGGTGCACTAAATTTATGCATGGGGGGGGGTGGTTTCCCCTCAGCCCAGCCTGCATCCTCTCCAATTTAGTACCCCTCAGTGGATGTCTGACCACTGGTTTAGGCTAGATCCCTACCAGCCTGATCTCGACCCCAACTGCCCTCCCCTGCCAGCCTGATCTTGCTCCCAACTGCCCTCGCTTTCTGGCCTGATCTATCCCCCAACGGCCCTCCTCGGTTGGCCTGATGTTGCCCCTTACTGCCCTCCCCTGCCATCCTCATTGTCCCTAACTGTCTCTGCCTCAGCTTTGTCCTAAAGGAAGTCAGGCGTCTGGTAGATGGCTGGTCAACTGGTCTAATTAGCATATTAGATAGATTATATGGGATAGGATTGCTTACTATCTCTTTGTATTGCTGACATAAAAGCCTGGATATATAAGAACTTGAACTGCCAGGGCATTCAAGTTCACCCCCTTGAGCCTTCAACCAAGGTATATGTCCTTGACTGGAACTGAACCCATGGCCGACACTTTAACCACTCTATTTATAGTAATAAATGAGTAATATGCTAATTGGACTGGGAGATCTTCTAGATATCCTTTTGTTTAAAGCCAGGGGCTGGCAGGCCTGCAATCTGTCCTCAGCCTCTTGTCCAGGCTGGCCATGCCCCCAAGCAGGGACCCTCACCCTGATGGGATGGGGCAAAGCCTTTTTCAACAGGAGAAGATGCTCTTGGCAGACAAAAACACATAATCCCTATATCTGGATTGATAGCCAACCGTAGGCACTATACTACCAAACCAATCATGGAAAAATTGAACCGCTTTCTTATACCTTACACCAAACAGCTGTTGCCCTTAAAACTTCTCCTCAGCCCCCACCTTAGGTTCTGCCTTCATAGTTCACCCAGATTAGGTTCTGATTGGTCAGTTTCTATGCCAGTCAGTGTCAAAAGCTCCGCCTCCTAGGCAGCCATTGGCTCCTGGCACTTCACCTAGATTTAGTTCTGATTGATCAGTATCTATGAAGTCAGCGTCTCTGGGCTTATCTCAGGGCCTGATCAGAGAGGCAGGGGTGATTAGCAGCTTCCTTGGAGGCCCAGAGAGAAACAGAGGCACAGCTGCTGGAGAAGCTGGGAGAGAAAGAGAGAGTCAACGACTAGTCAACAGTTGTCACAGAGGCTTCAGATCAGACCCTGACTCTCTGCAGGCCTCTCTCCAGGCCTGATCTGCAGCCCCTCTGCAGTCAGTGCAGGGTCGCCTCGGCAACCCAGCACTAACTTCCAGTGTTCCTTCCAACCTTAGTCATTGTGGATGTTAGGGACTCTGGCTCTTTATATATATAGAGAGAGAGAGACTGGTGGCCCAGTGCATGAAATTTGTGCATGGGGG